>VDFB02092607.1:0-20849 GCA_007258455.2 Sequoia sempervirens | reverse complement strand
CCACCTAGATGCATCAGAATAGTTTGATTGTTCACATGAGTTGCAAAACGAAAGTTGCAACAATTTGCAACTTTGCATTACTTGCATTTGACAACTTTTTTCCCAAGCCAAAAAGTTGCCACCACGGAAAAAGGCCTCTGAGATAGCAGAAACTGGGAGAGATTATTGTAGAGGGGACCAATGTAATCCAATAGGCTAAGGTGAAAAGTTTCTAAGCGTCACGATATCCGAGTAACAACATGTTGAAGTTTGCAACCATTTTACACTTTGGACTCTTAAGGGATTCCACTGGTTGAATGTAGCTCAGAGCGATTCAGCATATTTTGGTGCAAAAGAGGACCATTCCTAGCATAAACCTACCCACCCAGATGCATCGAAATAGGTCATTTGGTCACACGAGTTGCAGAATAAAAATTGCACCACATTGCAACTTTCAACTACTTGCATTTGCAAACTTTTTTTCCAAGTGAAAAATTGCAACCATGGGAAAAAGCCTCTGGGCTAGTGAAAATTGAGAGAGGTTATTATAGAAGGGCCCAACGTGATCTCATAGGCTCAAACGAGAAGTTTTTAAGCATCAAGGTATCCAAGTAACAACATACTAAAGTTTGCAACCATTTTGCACTTTGGACTCTTAAGGGATTCTATAGGTTGAATGTAGCTCGGAGCGATTCAACTTATTTGGGTGCAAAATAGGAGCATTTCTAATGTAAACTTACCCACTCAAACACATCGAAAAAGTTTGTTTGGTCACACAAGTTGTAGAATGAAAGTTGCACCACTTTGCAACTTTCAACTACTTGTATTTGACAACTGTTTTCCCAAGTGAAAATTTCCCACCACAGGAAAATTCCTCTGAGATAGTGAAAATAGAGATAGGTTATTCTAGAGGGGCCCAATGTGATCCCATAGGATTAGATGAAAATTTTCTAAGCATTATGGTATCTGAGTAAAAGCATACTGAAGTTTGTAGCCATTTTGCATTTTGGACTCTTAAGGGATTCTATTGGATGAATGTAGCTCAAAGCAATTCAACATGTTTAAGTGTAAAAGAGGACCATACATAGTGTAAACGTACCCATCTAAATGCATCAGAATAGTTTGTTTGGTCATACGAGTTGCAAAATGAAAGTTGCACCACTTTGAAACTTTTAACTACTTGCATTTGATAACTTTGTCCCCAAGTGAAAATTTTTCACCATAAGAAAAGGTTTCCAAGATAGAAAAACTAGGAGAGATTATTGTAGAGGGGCCCAACATGATCCCATAGACTTAGATGATAAGTTTCTATACATTGCAGTATCCGAGTAATAACATGCTAAAGTTTGTAGTCATTTTGCACTTTAGACTCTTAAGGAATTTTACCAGTTGAATGTAGCTTAGAGTGACTCAACATGTTTGGGTGTGAAAGAGGACCATTCCTAGCATAAAAGTACCCACTAAGACACGTCAGAATAGTTCATTTGGTCAAACGAGTTACAGAATGAAAGTTGCACCACTTTGCAACTATCAACTACTTACATTTGACAACTTTTACCCCAAGTGAAAATTCACCACCACGAGAAAATGCCTCTGAGATTAAAAAAAATCAAGAGAGGTTATTGTAGAGGAGCCCAACTTGATCCCATAGGCTTAGATGAGAAGTTTCTATGTCATGGTATTGGAGTAACAACATGCTAAAATTTGTAGTCATTTCACACTTTGGACTCTTAAAGGATTTTGTTGGTTGAATGTAGATCGAAGTGATTTAGCATATTTGGGTACGAAAAAGGACCATGCCTAGCATAAACGTATCCACCCGAATGTGTCGAAAAAATTTGTTTGGTCACATGAGTTGCAGAACAAAAGTTGCACTACTTTGCAACTTTGCACTACTTGCATTTGACAACTCTTTCCCCAAGTGAAAATTGGCTACCACGGGAAAAAGGCATCCAAGATATCAAAAACTAAGAGATTTTATTATAGAGGGGCCTAACACGATCCAATAGGCTCAGACAAGAAGTTTCTAAGCATTATGACATCCGTGTAACAACATGCTAAAGTTTGTAGTCATTTTGTACTTGAGACTCTTAAGGCATTCCGCCAGTTGAATGTAACTCAAAGCGATTCAATGTATTTGGGTGAAAAAGGGGACCATTACTAGTGTAAATATACCCACCCGAATGTGTTTGAACAATTTATTTGATTACATGAGTTGTAGAACAAAAGTTGCACCACTTTGCAACTTTGCACTACTTGCATTTGACAAATTTTTTCCCAAATAAAAATTTGCCACAATGGGAAAATGCCTTCAAGATAGCGAAAATCGAGAGAGGTTATTGTAGAGGGGCTCAATGTGATCCTATAGGCTCACATGAAATTTTTTTAAGTGTCATGGTATATGAGTAACAACATGCTAAAGTTTTCAGCCATTTTGCACTTTGGACTCTTAAGGGATTTAGCCGATTGAATGTAGGTTGGAGCGATTTGACGTCTTTAGGTGCAAAAGAGGACCATGCCTACCGTAAATGTACCTACTCAGATGCATCAGAATAGTTTGATTGGTCACTCGAGTTGTAGAATGAAAGTTGCATCACTTTGCAACTTTGCATTACTTGCATTTGACAACTTTTTCTCCAAGCGAAAAGTCGCCACTGCAAAAATAGGCCTCCTAGATAGCAAAAACTGAGAGAGGTTATTGTAGAGGGACCCAACTTGAAATCATAGGCTCAGGTGAGAAGTTTCTAAGTGTCATTTTATCTGAGTAATAGCATGTTGAAGTTTGAAACAAATTTGCACTTTAGACCCATAAGGGATTCTACCGATTGAATGTAGCTCAGAATGATTCAGTGTGTTTGGGTGTGAAAGAGGACCATGCCTAATATAAACATACCCACCCAGACATGTTGGAATAGTTCGACTGCTCACACGAGTTGCAGAATGAAAGTTACACCAAATTACAACTTTGCACTACTTGCATTTGATAACTTTTTCCCTAACTAAAAAGTAGCCACCATGGAAAAAGGCTTCTGAGATAGCGAAAATATAGAGAGGATATTGTAGATGGGCCCATTGCAATCCCATTGGCTTAGACGACAATTTTATAAGTGTCACAGTATCTGAGTAACAACATGCTAAAGTTTGCAACCATTTTGCACTTTGGACTCTTAAGGGATTATGCTGGTTGATGTAGCTCAGATAAATTCAATGTGTTTGGGTGTGAAAGAGGACCATGCCAACTATAAATGTGTCCACCCAGACACGTTAGAATAGTTTGTTTGGTCACACAAATTGCACAACAAAAGTTGCACCATTTTGCAACTTTCAACTACTTTTTCCCCAAGTGAAAATTCGCCACCATAAGAAAAGGCCTCTAAGATAACAAAAACTAAGAGAGGTTATTGTAGAGGGGCCCAACACAATCCCATAGGCTTAGATGATAATTTTCTAAGTATCACGGTATCCGAGTAACATATTGAAATTTGTAGTCATTTTGCACTTTAGACTCTAAAGGGATTATATCAGTTGAATGTAGTTCAGAGCAATTCAACATGTTTGGGTGTGAAAGAGGACCATTCCTAGCGTAAATGTACTCACTCAGACATGTCAAAATTTTTTTTTGGTCACATGAGTTGCAGAACGAAAGTTGCACCACTTTTCAACTTTGCACTACTTGTATTTGACAACTCTTTCCCCAAGTGAAAATTTTGCACCACGGGAAAAGGCCTCTAAGATAAAAAAAAAAGAAGGATTTATTGTAGAGAGGCCTAATACGATCCCATGGATTTAGACAAGAAGTTTCTAAGCATCACGACATCCAAGTAACATGTTGAAGTTTGCAGTCATTTTGCATTTCAAACTCTTAAAGGATTCTGCCGGTTGAATGTAACTCTGAGCAAGTCAGCATGTTTGGGTGTGAAAGAGGACAATTCCTAGCTAAATTTACCCACCTAGATGCATTGGAATAATTCATTTGGCCACACGAGTTGCAGAACGAAAGTAGTACCACTTTGCAACTTTGCGCTACTTGCATTTAACAACTTTTCCCCCAAACAAAAATTTTCCACCATAGGAAAGGCCTTCGAGATAGAGAAAACCAAGAGAGGTTATTATATAGGGTCCCAACATAATCCTATAGGCTCAGATGAGAATATTCTAAGCATCACGGTGTCTGAGTAACAACATGTTAAAGTTTTCAGTCATTTTGCACTTTGGACTCTTAAGGGATTCAGCCGGTTGAATGTAGCTCAGAGTGATTTGATGTGTTTGGGTGTGAAAGATGACCATGCCTAGTGTAAACGTACCCACTTGGATGCATCAAAATAGTTTTATTGGTCACACGAGTTGCAGAATGAAAATTGCACCACTTTTCAACTTTGCATTACTTGCATTTGACAACTTTTTCCCCAAGTGAAGAGTCACCACCATGGGAAAAGACCTCTGAGATAGCGAAAATAAAGAGAGGTTATTGTAGAGGGGCCCATCGTGATCCCATTGGATCATATGAAAAGTTTCTAAGCATCATGATATCCGAGTAACAACATGCTGATGTTTGCAGTCATTTTGCACTTTGGAGTTTTAAGGGATTATGACGGTTGAATGTAGCTTGGAGCAATTCAGCATGTTTAGGTGTGAAAGAGGACCATTCCAAGCGTAAATGTACCCACATGAATGCTTCGGAATAGTTCGTTTGGTCACACGAGTTGTAGAATGAAAGTTGCACCACTTTGCAACTTTTAACTACTTGAATTTGACAACTTTTTCCTCAAGTGAAAATTTTCCACCACGGGAGAAGGGCTCCTAGATAGAAAAAACTTAGAGATGTTATTGTAGAATGGCCCAACGCAATCCCACAGGCTCAGTCGAGAAGTTTCTAAGCATCACGGTATTTGAGTAACAATATGTTGAAGTTTGCAGCTATTTTGCACTTTGGACTCTTAAGAGATTCTGTTTTTTGAATATAGTTCAAAGCAATTCAATGTGTTTGTATGTGAAAGAGGACCATTTCTAGCATAAACGTACCCACCCAGACACGTCAGAATAGTTTATTTTGTCACACAAGTTGCAGAATGAAAGTTGCATGACTTTGCAACTTTCAACTACTTGCATTTGACAACTTTTTCCCCAAGTGAAAATTCACAATCACAAGAAAAGGCCTCCGAGATAGGAAAAACCAAGAGAGACTATTGTAGAGGGGCCCAACACAATCTCATAGGCTCAAATGAGAAGTTTCTAAATGTTATGGTATCCTAGTAACAACATGATGAAGTTTGTAGTCATTTTCCACTTTGGACTCTTAAGGGATTCTACTAGTTGAATGTAGTTCGAAGTGATTCAGCGTGTTTGGGTGTAAAAGAGGACCGTTCCTAGCATAAACGTACCCACCCGAATGTGTTAGAATATTTTTTTTGGTCACACGAGTTTCAAAATAAAAGTTGCACCACTTAACAACTTTCAACTACTTGTATTTGATAAATTTTTCCCCAAGTAAAAATTCGCTACCACGGGAAAAGACCTTCAAGATAGTGAAAACTGAGAGAGATTATTGTAGAGGGGCCCAACATGATCCCATAGGCTTAGACGAGAAGTTTCTAAGTGTCATAGTATCTGAGTAACATGCTAAAGTTTGCATCTATTTTTCACTTTAGACTCTTAAGGGATTTTTTCAGTTGAATGTAGCTCAGAGCGATTCAGCATGTTTGGATGCGAAAGAGGACTATGCCAAGTGTAAACGTACCCACCCGAATGCATTGAGATAGTTTGTTTGGTCACACGAGTTGTAGAACAAAAATTGCACCATTTTGCAACTTTCAACTACTTGCATTTAACAACTTTTTCTCCAAGAGAAAATTCGCCACCATGGAAAAAGGCCTTCGAGATAGTGAAAAATGAGAGAGGTTATTGTAGAGGGGCCCAATGCGATCCAATAGGCTCAGATGATAAGTTTTCTAAGCATCACAATATCCATGTAACAACATGTTAAAGTTTGTAGCTATTTTGCACTTTGGACTCTTAAGGGATTTTGTCTATTAAATGTAGCTCAAAGCGATTTAGCGTGTTTGGGTGTGAAAGAGGACCGTGCCTAACATAAATGTACCCACTCAGATGCATCATAATAGGTTGTTTGGTCACACAAGTTGTAGAATGAAAGTTGCACCATTTTGCAACTTTCAACTACTTGCATTTGACAACTTTTTCCCCAAGTGAAAATTTTCCACCACAGGAAAAGGCTTCTAAGATTGAAAAAACTAAGAGAATTTATTGTATAAGGGCCCAACATGATCCCATAGGCTTGGATGAGAAGTTTCTAAGCATCACGGTGTCCAAGTAATAGTATGCTGAAGATTACAGCCATTTTGCACTTTAGACTCATAAGGGATTTAGCCAGTTGAGTGTAGCTCAGAGTGATTCGGCATGTTTGGGTGTGAAAGAGGACCATTCTTAGCATAAACATACCCATCAATACATGTTGGAATAGTTTGATTGGTCACACGAGTTGCAGAATGAAAGTTGCACCACTTTACAACTTTACATTATTTGTATTTGACATTTTTCCATTAAGTGAAAAATAGACACCACAAAAAAATGACTCTGAGATAACGAAAAGTGAGAGAGGTTATTATAGAGGGTCTCAACGCAATCTCATAGGCTCATACGAAGAGTTCATATGCATCATGGTTTCCGAGTAATAGCCTATCAAAGATTGCTACCCTTTTTGCACTTTGGACCCTTAAGGTATTGAGTCGGTTGAATATAGCTCAGAACAATTCGGCATGTTTGGGTGTGAAAGAGGACCATGCCTAGTGTAAATGTACCCATCTAGACATGTTGGAATAGTTTGTTTGGTCGCAAGAGTTGTAGAACAAAATTTGCACCACTTTGCAACTTTACATTGCTTGCAATTGACCTTTTTTTCCATCATGTCAAAATTGGACACCACGAAAAAACATCTTCAAGATAACAAAAACCAATAGAGGTTCCCTATGTGATCTCAATGCCTCAGATGGAATGCCCATAACTAACACGGTATCCATGTAACAAGACATCAAATATTGCTTCCCTTTCGCAATTTGGACTATTAAGGGATTACGTTGTATGAATTACAAATGTTTGAGGGCAGCAATAAATTTCAAAAATTGAGTAAATCTCATTACAAGTGTTTATTTGAATAGACTGTATGCTATATTGATATTGATATATAATCATTAGGTTGATTCATTTTAATAAATGAAGTTTTTATAATAAGTTAGTCAATTGGTGCTAGTTATAATAGGGAGAGAATAAAAGAAGAAAAATAATGATTAGTAACCATCAATGGTTATTACACTCTCAAAGAGTTATAATGGGGTATGAGAATATGAATATAGTTCCTTTCTCACTCTTGAAGAGTTATAATGGGGTATGAGAATATGAATATCATAGCCGAAAGGGACACCCAAAAAGTTTATGATAACCTCAATGCTATAGTTGTCAAGAAAATCATGCTTCCAAATTCTCCTAGACACAAAATGGTCTCAATGATATTTCATATAATTGACAAGGAAATAAGGTACATTCTATTATTAGGAAGACCCTTTACTCAAAAAATGAATATTATTCATTCCATGCCTTTTCAAGAGATTTAATTCCTTTAATTAGGAGAAAATAATGTCTACAAAGGATATTTGGAACCCTTAAACACTATCAAAGTGGATGCTACAAAAAAGAAGCTTGGCACCCAATCAATTATGAGCTAGGTGTTAATAAAATAACTAAGCTTGAACTTACATCTCAAATATTTTGAGTAAGAAAAATGTACCAACCTCTATGTTAGAAAGTAAAGTGGGGAATCACAAATCATAGTTTTGTGCCTTGGGTGTTCTCTAGGTGTTGTATCTATACACCAAAATCACTAGTAGGAGAGGGATTAGAGATTAATCTATGTTACAAAATCAAACAAGATAAAATAATAACTCTAACAAAAAATTATATCGCATTCATAATAGATTATGTGGTCATTATTCAACTTTCATATATTGATATAACTAATATTGCATTCCCATCATTCTATTGGATGTCTTATACATTACAAATCTTCTATTCCTTCTACGTACTAACTTATTTATATTCCTTCATATATTCCTCGAGTTCTATCTTAATTTGTTACATTATATTCTACTCTATATAAATATTTTTCTAGTGGGATGAATCCCTTATAAAATGTATCTATTCCTAGGGATGACTTGTCGACTAGGAGATTCGTAACCTATCTGTGGTGGTTTACTATAGGTTTTCCTACTCTATCTTTGTACTCTACTCTTTTTCCCACTAGCATCATCCCTCCTTTCAAAAATATGTCTTGTCCTCAAGATATATTTGTTATCTCAATCGACTGGAAGGATAGATTTATAGATTTATTTGAGATGGGAAAAGGTGTTATCCCACTAAACGTTGGCTTATTGGAATAGATGACAAGGTAGGGGCAGCATATGCCTCATAGAAATGGGGTACATCACCATGGGACCCCATTTCTATGAGGCATAATGTAAGTTTCCCCTACCTTGCCAATCCTACCGAATTGGCAAGCTAGTGAGCTCACTAGATTGCCAATTTGGTAGGGTTGACAAGGTAGGGGCAGTGTATTCCTCATAGAAATGGGGTCTCATGGTGAACATCACCGTGAGACCCCCATTCTCAGAGGCTCCCCACTCCCCTACATGTCAACCCTACCCAGGAAATGGGGTCTCCACCCAGGTGATGTTCACCCATGAGACCCCCATTTCTGGGAGATACACTTCCCTACCTTGTCAACCCTAGAGATTGGCAAGTTGTGCATCAATGAGACCCATTTTTTATTAGGAATCTGGCTGCCCCTACCTTGTCAACCCTATCGAATTGGCAAGCTAGTGAGCTCACTAGCTTGCCAATTCGGTAGGGTTGACAAGGTAGGGGAAAAGCATGCCTCATATAAATGGGGTCTCATGGTGATCTCACAAGCTTTCCAAGCTCACAAGCTTGCCAATTTGGTAGGGTTGACGAGGTAGGGGCAGCGTATGCATCATAGAAATGGGGTATCATGGTGATTTAGGGTTGACAAGGTAGGGGCAACGTATGCCTCATAGAATGGGGTCTCACAATTAGGGTTGACAAGGTAGGGGTAGAATATGCCTCATAGAAATGGGGTCTCATGGTGATTTACATCACCTTGAGAACCCATTTGTATGAGGCATACACTACCCCTACCTCATCAACCCTACCAAATTGGCAAGCTAGTGAGCTCACTAGTTTTTCAAGCTCACTAGCTTGCCAATTCGGTAGGGTTGACAAGGTAGGGGCAGTGTATGCCTCATAGAAATGGGGTCTCATGGTGATGTACCCATGAGACCCCATTTCTATGAGGCATACACTGCCCCTACCTTGTCATCCCTACCGAATTGGCAAGCTAGTGAGCTCACTAACCTACAACTTTAACTTGAATTACTATATGATCTCTACAATTCTTCTACTAAGTTATAGATTCTCTTAAATTATGAGGCTAAAATTTTCTTATTCTTAAAGGAATCAAGGTCCTTCTCTTCCACCACCTAGATTCTCAGCTCCAAATATTTTGATAGAATGCCTCAACCTTTTTCAACTAGAGATCCTTGTTTCTTTGTGTGATGTTTTACAAATGGAAGTCAAATAGATATCACTAATTAGATACATATCCTCTATACATTATCGAGTAAAAATTCATCTCCTAGTTACAATTGATGAAGTCAATGGCTAAAAATTAACACATTATAATAATTCAATCTATTTACTAATATTCTCTAAACATAATTAACACCATGACTTCATAATAGATGTATCAAGTCCATTTTCTCAAACTCATAATGGAGAGCATTCATTGCCATAAACAAGAAAAAGTGTTCAATAAAATATTCACCCACTTTTCCTAATACAATATAGCATTGAGAATCTTAGGAGTTAGTCCAATCATGATTCACAAATGGACATTCTAAGATTTAGCCTAACCTAGAACAATTCAATAAATAAGTGGTAGAGCAGTAAAAGGTACTATCAAGAGCTCCATTTAGACAATCAAATCATGTTAAGATTTACAATACACATAAGCTACCCAAAACCATTAAATACTTGACTTATCCACTACAAAAATATTACCTAAATATAAATGAATGACATTTTTTTCAAATATAATACTACTATGATTTAACTACTTTAAAACCTAGTTTACATAAGAATATAAAAAGCATTATTATCAATATGACAATGTTTATTCAAACCTCAAAATTCATATTTGATAAATATGATCAAATGTACATCCCGATGTCTAAATATAATGTAACTTATAATAAAATATACAATTAAATCACACACTTCTAAAAATTCCTCCATTGGCTAGTGAGATTGGCAAGCTAGTGAGCTCACTAGTTTGTCGATTTGGTAGGGTTGACAAGGTAGGGGCAACATATGCCTCATATAAATGGGGTCTCACAATGATGTAATAACTCAGGACATAGAAAAAGGGTTAAGAATCATTGTGATATAGTGGGGACATATTAATTGGAGAGGTGATTTCACAACCATCTGATGCAAACTTTAGCCTTGAGTTGAAGCATACTAAACAAGGAAGGGTTGATCAAGTTTTAATGTCAAATAATAATGATGGAAGGATTTCTAGGGTTTATAGAAGAGCAATAAAATATTCCTTTGTACAATATAAGACATTGTTTGATATTTTATCATAAATCCACATGCTTTTCCTTTAGGATAAATTTAAATGTAAACCATAAACCATTACAACTAACTTTAAATGTAGTAGACACATTTAATTGAGGAATATATTAAGGAATAAACACATTTGCATGTATTAATTTCTCATAATTTTTGTATATCAAAAAATACACTAAGTCAATAACAAATATTACAATAGTGATGGAAGAACATCTTGAAAATCCTCCCATTTCTCAATACTTGTAGAAATACATGCAAGGAAATAATCCTCCCATTTACAACCCAGATCATGAAATATAGTGTACAATAAGAAACAAAAGGATTTGTTGCCTAGTTTCTTTTCTACAATCCACCTTAGGTGGCCTAGTTATTTGCATTCCAAAATGCTTCAAAACATGTACATCCCCTGCTCCCTTGGAAACACATGGGTAGTAGCCTCTTTATGGTCGTGTACTCTCACTAGAATTTGTTCCACAAAAAACCTACCAAAGCCTAACAATTTCAGACATGGACTCACATAAAACTCATTAAAAGACCAATAACTGAATAATGTCAGACATACACCTTTTAACGAGATCTATTATCACCTTCATGCATGTTACAAGTAGATTGATTGAAGGTCCTACAATGGTGATGTGGCCCATCTTTCACTACTTTCTCATCTCTTGATGATCCTACATATAAATTTCAAATATATCACTAACATAATTAACATAAAAAATGTAGCATATAAGAATCTGAGAAATCTACGAACCCTAAACCTTAAACCCTCTACCCTCTACCCTTAACCCTTTACCCTCTACCCTCAACCCTAAAACCCTAAACCCTCTCTCTCTCTCTCTTTATCTCTCTCTCTACCCTCTACCCTCTACCCTCTATCCTCAACCCTCAACCCTCAACCCTTAAACCCTAAAATCCTTAAACCCTCAACTCCCTACTCTCTCTCTCTCAACCCTACACTCTCTACACTTCAACTATAAATCGTAATCCCTAAACCCTAAACCATCTACCATTAACCCTTAAACTATCTACCATCTACCCTCTCTGAGTCTGCCTAAGAGCCCTCAACCTCTCTCTCCTGCCCTCTACCCTCTACCCTCTACCCTCAACCATTAAACCCTAAAACCCTCAACCCCCCCTCTCTCTCAATCCTACACCCTCTACCCTCAAACTGTAAACCATAATCCCTAAACCCTAAACCCTAAACCCTCTACCCTTAACCCTTAATCCCTAAACCATAAACCCTAAAACATCTACCCTCTACCCTCTACCCTCTACCCTCTACCCTCTACCCTCTACCCTTAAATCCTAAACCCTTAAACCCTTTACCCTTAAACTGTAAACCCTAAACCCTATACCCTAAACTCTAAACCCTTAAACCCTCAAGCCTTAAACTGTAAACCCTCAACCCTCATCCCTAAACCCTCAACTCTCTACCCTAATCCCTCAACCCTAAACCCTTAATCCCTCAACCATTAAATCCCCAACCCTCTACCCTCTACCCTCAACCCTCAACCCTTAAACCCTAAACCCTAAAACCTAAGACATAAACCCTCTACCCTCTACCATTAACCCTTAAACTGTAAACCATTAAATCCTCTACCCTCTACACTCAACCCTCAACCATCTCTCTCTCACTCCCTCTCTCTCTATCTCTAGTCTCTCCCTCCTACCCCTTCTCCCACTCTCAGGTCTCTCTCTTTCTCTCACTCACTCCCTCTATTTCTCTCCCCTGTACCCTTAACTCTCTACCCTCTACCCTTAACCCTTAAACCCTCTACCCTCTATCCTCTACCCTCTACCCTAAACCATAAACCCTCTCCCTCTATCTCTCTCTCTACCCTAAACCATCAACCCTATAGGTCCTCAACCCTATGCCCTCAATTACCAACCCTTTAACATAAACATTGGATCCTCAACCCTCATCTATATTTGTCCCTCCCTCCTCTTCTCTCCTCTCTATCTCACTTCTCCCTCCATGCCTCCATCCATCCCTCCCTCCATCCATTCCTCCCTCTCTACCCTAATCCCTACACCCTTAAACACTCAACCCTAAACCCTAAACCCTCAACCCTCAACCCTTAAACCATAAACCCTTAAACACTCTACCCTCTACCCTCTACCCAATACCCTCTACCCTCAAACCTAATCCCTCAACCCTATACCCTCAACCTTTAAACACTCAACCCTCTTTCTCTCTCTCACTCCCTCTGACTCTCTATCAAGTCTCTCCCTCCTACCTAAGAGAGGGGGAGGGGGAGAGAGAGGGAGTGGGAGATAAAGGGATGGGAGAGAGATAGAGGGAGTGAGAGAGACAAAGGGAGTGGGAGAGAGATAGAGGGAGTAAGTGAGAGAGAGCGAGAGAGTAGGAGGGAGAGACTTGAAAGAGAGGGAGAGAGAGGGGGTGGGAGGGAGAGACCTGAGAGAGAGGGAGAGGGAGATAGGGTGGGATGGAGATACCTAAGAGATAGGGAGATACCTAAGAGAGAGGGAGAGTGGTGCAGGAGCACCTGGCAAAGTTCAAGCTTTATTGAAGTTTTTGGTTGAAGTTTAATTTTGTTGTGTGGTGTAAGGTCTTGTGGACCATCTTGTGTGTGGTTGATGATCTTTGCTTCTTAGGTTAGAAGTGGTGAAAGTTGAATAAGCTTTGGAAGCCTATCTTTGGTTGTTTTCTTAACAATAGACCAAGGTTGCAAAACACACTATTGTTTACAACACTAACCTTTTGGTCATTCTTAGGCTCAAAAAAGGAAACCTAACTATTTCCAAGCTTTTTAAAAGGGATATTTTGACCTGTTTGAGGGGTTGGAAGATTTTGGAACATTTGTAGTTTCATGAGAATAAAGAGAAAACAATAATTTAAGCGTGAATTTTTCTAGTTTTTTTGTTCTTGTTCCTGGAACAACAGTTAGATGAGTTGAACAAGGCATTTTGTTGGTTTGATTAGTATGTAGAAAGGTATTTTGAAGCATTATTTTGGCACATTAAATACTCAGTTCATCGCTTTCATCTAGTTTTGTAAATTCTGTGTTTTTTTCTTGTTTGTTGTCTTGACTGGAAACTGTGTAAAAATGGAGTTTTAGGTTGCATTCCCTCCATACTAGGAAGTATGGACTTGTTGGGAATGTGGCTAGGCTCCTTCTCTATACATTTTTTAGTGGTAGGAGACATTAGGAGTTCTGGAAGCATGCTCAAGGTCTTTTCCTAGGTGAGATTGTTAGTGCCTGGCTTGGAAAAGACAATCAATGCACAGTCCTAACGTGGAAGGGGTGCTGAATGCTAAATGATGCAAAGTGTGTAGTGGTTGTAGGAGCCTTCATAAAGGTTGGGCAAGAAGGCAGAGTCCTTATCTGATCATTTGGAGGCTAAAAGAAGCAAACAGACCAAGAAAATGGCCTAGAAAACCCTAGTTCTTGAGAAATTTGTGTTATGCCTGTGTACAGACAGAGAGGGTCCCAAACCCTAAAAATATTTTAGAGCTTGGAAATTGAGCCAGGGTGTCAGAAGGAAGTTTGGCATAATCTATTGAAGGAGAGGAGTATTAACCCATTTCCTCGGGTTAGGAGGCCTAAAAGGGGCTCAAGGCTAGTAGCCTTTCCTAAACCCTAGAATAGGGTTTGTGAGAGCGATGGAGAACTAGAAAATGGAGGTTGATCAGGAACCTTTGTAAGATGTTTTTGAAGCCATGGAAGCTTTTCACACCCCTGCATCAAGTTAGGTAGCATTTGGAGGATCAACTAGTCTTTAGGAAGAATAAGGGCTAGTGAGTGAATGTGAGGAAGAGCACCAAGATTTTTTTGGTTAAGGTATTGTAAATGATAGCAGGGTTGGCCAGAAGAACCAGGGGTGCCTAAAAAACATAGGACCTATAGGTTGAGTGGTGGAGAGTGACACCAAAGGGGTTCATCAAGGTGAGACCCAGAGCATTGAGATAGTGATTGTCTTGATCCAACCCTATCCTTATCAGATTGGTATCAGAGCAAGAAAAAGATTTGGGGAAGCAGCTTATATGTCAGAAGTTGAGTCAAGTGAAACTCCCGCCATGGTGACAAATGCACAATTAGCCAAGATGGTTGAAGGACAAGAGGAGGACAACAAGTTGTTAAAAGAAAGAATAGAGCAACTTGAGCAGGCATTGAACAATGCAAGGTTGGAAGGAAAGGTACCGAAGGAAGAAGAGGTTGCAGAGGAAGACAAGGTCCCTGAACTTGACCCTGTTTTGGAGGAGGAGCCTTTCTTGAAGGCATTGAAAGCCTTGAGTGGAAAAGGACTTGAGGGCATACCATTGTTTAGTGGAAAGATGGATCCTGATTTGGTCATGGATTGGATAGAAGGCATGGAGAATCACTTTGAGTGTGATGGATTCACTGAAGCACAGAAGGTGAAGGTTGCTAAATCAAGGTTGAGAGGATTAGCCTTGACATGGTGGAAGTTTGTTTAGACTGAAAGGGAAAAAGAAGGAAAACAACCCATATCAACTTGGAAAGGAATGGTTGCTAAGGTAAAGGAAGCCTATATGCCAGATGATTATGAGATCCAACTTCACAAGAAGAGGCAAAGTCTAAGGCAGAAAGATCAAGATGTAAACACTTACACTGAAGAGTTCCAAAAGCTTTGCTTGAGATCTAATGTGACAGAGGATGAGAGCCTAAAGGTGGCTAGGTACCTTAATGGCTTGAAGTGGAACATTCAGGAAGAGATGGCTTTACTAAGTCCCAAGACAGTGCACCAATGCTATCAGTTGGCCATAAAGATTGAGGAAAGGAACAAGAGGAAGCATGATCAGTCTTCTAAGGGCAGAGGCAAAGGAAGAGATCAAAGATGATAGTGTGGTGGTTACCAAGGTAGAGGTAATGATCAAAGGAACCAAGGAGAATCTAAGCTCACTGAGCATGGAGGTGAAACCTCTTCAAGAGGAGGATTTAACAGAGGAAGAGGACCTCAAGGAGGTTCAAATAGAGGAAGAGGAGCAGGCAAGAGCAGTTCTTATTTTGCAAACATGAAGTGTTATCACTGCAGTCAACTAGGTCACCCTGCTTATAGGTGCCCGGAGAAAGCATCCTCTTCTAGCAATGAAAAGAGAGTGGATTATGCACAAGAGGACACTATGAGTCCTAAGGCATCTGAATTCAGTCATATAGAGTTTGAGGTAGGAGAGAATATGATGTTTAATAGGGTTTTGATTAGGCAGCCAGTCAAAGAGGAACCTAAGCAAAGAAGAGCTCTTTTTAGAGTGAGGTGCAAGATACTTGGAAAAGTGTGCAAAGTCATTGTAGACTCAGGCTCAACATGCAATATAATCTCAGAGGAGGCAGTAGCAAAGCTAAAATTGGAGAAGGTACCCCACAATAACCCCTACAAGGTCACATGGCTGAATAAAGGGCAGAGTGTTTTGGTGAATGAGCAAGTAACGGTGGAATTTTCAATTGGAGGCTATAAAGACAAGCTGGTTTGTGATGTATTACCCATGGATGCATGCCATCTGCTACTGGATAGACCATGGAAATATGACAGAAGTGTTATTTATGATGGGAAAGAGAACACCATCTCATTCAAGAAGGATGGAAGAACCTTCAAGCTGCAGTCATTGACAGAGGAAGATGAGGGACAGTCAAAGGTACCTAACACCATGTTGAGCAGTGGAAAGGAGTTCCTTAAGGACCTACACCAAGGGAATGAAGGATATGTGATCATGATGTAGTCCAAAGAGGAAGAAAAGGCTGAAAAGACAGTCTTACCAGAAGCAGTCCAAAAGTTGCTTGATAAGTATAAGAGCATAGTCAGTGATGGAACACCTGCAACTCTACCACATAAGAGAGCAATAAGTCATCAAATTGACTTCATACCTAGAGCCTCTTTACCTAACAAAGCAGCATACAAACTTGCTCCTGAGAAGAACCTAGAGGTAGCTAGGCAAGTTGAAGAATTGTTGAATCAAGGTCTGATTCAAAAGAGCATCAGCCCTTGTGCAGTACCAGTGGTTTTGGCAACAAAGAAAGGAGGTAAGTGGAGACTTTGTACTGATTCTAGAGAAATCAATAGGATTACAATTAGATATAGATTCCCAATTCCTAGAATAGAAGATTTAATGGATTTCCTTGGAGGAGCACAGTATTTCACTAAGTTGGACCTCAAGAGTGGCTACCATCAGATCAGAATCAAGGATGGGGATAAGTGGAAGACAACTTTTAAGACAAATGATGGCTTATATGAGTGGAAAGTGATACCATTTGGCCTCTCAAATGCCCCTAGCATGTTCATGAGACTAATGAATGAGGTACATAAGGATTTTACAGGGATCTTTGTAGTAGTCTATCTTGATGACATACTGATTTTCAGTAAGACAACAGAAGAACATTTGAAGCATGTGGAAATGGTTCTTAAAAGGTTACAAGAAGAGAAGTTGGCAATTACCCTTGAGAATTGTGAGTTCTTCAAGCAAGAACTTGTGTATCTAGGCTTTGTAGTATCCAAAGGAACCTTGAAGATGGATCCAAGCAAGGTGGAAGCCATCCTAAACTAGCCCACACCAACCACAGCAATAGAGGTAAGGAGTTTTCATGGTTTAGCTCAATTCTATAGAAAATTCATAAGGAATTTCAATGGCATATGTGCACCAGTCCTAGATACTATCAAAGGTGGTCTAAAAACAAAGTTTAAATGGACTCAAGAGGCTGATAAAGGGTTTGAAAAACTGAAACAAGAAGTGGCAACTCAACCTATTCTATTATTGCCTAGTTTTGACAAGTTGTTCACAGTTGAGTGTGATGCAAGTGGAGTAGCAGTAGGAGGAGTAATTAGTCAAGAAGGTAGGCTTGTGGCCTTCTTTAGTGAAAATCTCAATGAAGCCAAGCAAAACTACTATAGCTATGATTTAGAGTTATATGCTTTAGTGCAGTCCCTTAGGAAGTGGAGGCATTATCTGTTACCCAAGGAGTTTGTGGTTTTTACTGATAATCAGGCCCTTAGTTATATCAACACCCAAGAGAAGTTAAGTAATAGGCATTTGAAGTGGATGGAATACATCCAAGCCTTCACATTCACTATTAAGCACAAGAAAGGACAAATGAACAAGGTGGCAGATGCATTAAGCAGAAGGTTGTTGACAGTGCAGGAGATACAGCTGAAGAGAATTGGATTAGAGAGTTTCAAAGACCTCTATGGTGAGGATGAAGATTTCTCAGAAGCTTACAAGGTATGTTCTAATTTTGAGAATCATTTTCATAGCCAATATTCTGAATACACATTGCAAAATGGACTGTTATTTAAGGGTAGTCAGTTATGTGTTCCAAGAGGATCAATGAGGGAAAATCTGATTCAAGAAAAGCATAATGGCAGTATTAGTGGGCATTTTGGTATTAACAAAAATTTAGAGCTAGTTCAAAGGTTCTATTACTGGCCTAAGTTAGCAAGAGATGTTAGAAAATATGTGGAACAATGTGTTGTATGCATGAAAGCTAAGGGAGGAGCTAGCAATGCTGGTTTATATCAACCCCTACCCATTCCTAACAGACCATGGGAGTGTGTGAGCATGGATTTTGTGGTAGGTCTTCCTAAGACCAAGACTGGTTTTGACAGTGTTTATGTTGTGGTAGACAGATTTAGTAAGATGAGTCACTTCATTCCTTGCAAAACTACTCATGATGCCAGCTACATAGCTCATCTTTTCTTCAAGGAAGTTGTTAGGATCCATGGCTTGCCTCTAAGCATTGTTTCTGATAGAGATGTGAAGTTCATGAGTCATTTTTGGAAGACTCTATTGAGCAGATTGGGTACAAATCTGTCATTTGGATCAGCTTACCATCCTCAGACCGATGGTCAAACAGAGGTGGTTAATAGAGTGTTGGGTAATCTTTTAAGGTGCTTAACTAAAGAATATGGACAAACATGGGATATGGTGATCTCCCAAGCTGAATATGCCTATAATGACAGTGTCAATAGAACTACAGGGAAAAGCCCATTTGAGGTTGTGTATGGGATGCACCCAAGAGGCATTTGTGAACTTAGAGACCTTGGATCAATGGAGAATAGTAGTGGACATGCAGAAGACTTCACTCAGACCATGAAGGAGATTCATGAGCAGGTCAAGCAAACAGTCACAGCAGCAACCCAAAAGTTGAAGGAGAATGTTGATTTGTCAAGGATGTACAATTTGCAGTTGGGGACTATGTTATGGTCCACCTCGATAAATCCAGATTGCAGAAGGGAATGGCAACCAAGTTATAGATGAAAAGAGTGGGTCCATGCAAAGTGTTGGCAAAATATGGCAACAATGCATATAAGGTGGAATTACCATCAGACTTGGGCATCTCTCCAGTTTTCAATGTTGTTGATTTGATCAAGCACAAGGGATCAGTCAATGATGAGGATATGAACAGAAAATAAATATTCAAGGACATCAGTAATGTGACCCTTCCTCAACAAGACAAGCTTCAAGAAGAGAAGATCTTGCAGTCAAGAGTGCAAAAAGCTACAAGACATAAGGTGTACATGGAGCACCTTATCAAGTGGAAGAACAAGCCAGAATCAGAAGCCACTTGGATACAGGAAGATTAGTTCAAGAACTTTGGTATTGACCTATCATTGATCTCTCCTTCCTCTCCTTAGTTGTTTGGGCAGAGAGGGGGAGAATGGTGTAGGAGCACCTGACAAAGTTCAAGCTTTATTGAAGTTTTTGGTTGAAGTTTAATTTTGTTGTGTGGTGTAAGGTCTTGTGGACCATATTTTGTGTGGTTGAGGATATTTTCTTCTTAGGTTAGAAGTGGTGAAAGTTGAATAAGCTTTGGAAGCCTATCTTTGGTTATTTTCTTAACAATAGACCAAGGTTGCAAAACACACTGTGTTTTACAACACTAACCTTTTGGTTGTTCTTAGGCTCAAAAAAGGAAACCTAACTGTTTCCAAGCTTTTTAAAAGGGAGCTTTCGACCTGTTTGAGGGGTTGAAATATTTTGGAACATTTGTAGTTTCATGAGAATAAAGAGAAAACAGTAATTTAAGCATGCATTTTTCTGGTTTTTTTTGTTCTTGTTCCTGGAACAGCAGTTAGATGAGTTGAACAAGGCATTTTTTTGGTTTGATTAGTATGTAGAAAGGTCTTTTGAAGCATTATTTTGGCACATTAAATACTCAGTTCATCGCTTTCATCCAGTTTTGTAAATTATATGTTTTTTTCTTGTTTGTTGTCTTGACTGGAAACTGTGTAAAAATGGAGTTTTAGGCTGCATTCCCTCTGTACCAGAAAGTATGGACTTGTTGAGAATGTGGCTAGGCTCCTTCTCTGTACATATTTAGTGGTAGGAGACATTAGGAGTTCTGGAAGCATGCTCAAGGTCTTTTCCTAGGTGAGACTGTTAGTGCCTGGCTTGGAAAAGACAGTCAATGCACAGTCCTAACATGGCAGGGGTGCTGAATGTTGAATGATGCAAAGTGTGTAGTGGTTGCAGGAGCCTTCATAAAGGTTGGGAAAGAAGGCAGAGTCCTTATCTGATCATTTGGAGGCTAAAAGAAGCAAATAGACCAAGAAAATGGCCTAGAAAACCCTAGTTCTTGAGAAATCTGTGTTTCGCCTGTGTACGGACAGAGAGGGTCCCAAACCCTAAAAATATTTTAGAGCTTGGAAATTGAGCCAAGGTGTCAGAAGGAATTTTTGCATAATCTATTGAAGGAGAGGAGTATTAACCTGTTTCCTCGGGTTAGGAGGCCTAAAAGGGGCTCAAGGCTAGTAGCCTTTCCTAAACCCTAGAATAGGGTTTGTGAGAGTGATGGAGAACTGGAAAATGGAGGTTGATCAGGAACCTTTGTAAGATGTTTTTGAAGCCATGGAAGCTTTTCACACCCCTGCATCAAGTTAGGTAGCATTTGGAGGATCAACTAGTCTTTAGGAAGAATAAGGGCTAGTGAGTGAATGTGAGGAAGAGCACCAAGATTTGTTTGGTTAAGGTATTGTAAATGATAGCAGGGTTGGCCAGAAGAACCAGGGGTGCCTAAAAAGCATAGGACCTATAGGTTGAGTGGTGGAGAGTGACACCAAAGGGGTTCATCAAGGTGAGACCCGGAGCATTGAGATAGTGATTGTCTTGATCCAACCCTATCCCTATCAGAGAGAGAGAGACTAAGAGATAAAGGGAGTGAGAGAGAGGGGAGGGGCAGAGA
>VDFB02092606.1:0-49281 GCA_007258455.2 Sequoia sempervirens | reverse complement strand
TAGGAGATGAAACCTAAACAATTAACCCATATAAACTTGTTATTATAAGCATCTCATGAACCCTAGGATATGAAGATCCTAAACCCTTAACCCTGGGACCTGAAGCCTAGAACATGAACCCTAAACCCTTAACCCATATGGATTTGTTATTCTAAGCATCGCATGAACACTAGAAACCGTAAACCCTAAACTATAAGACCTAAAGCATAGGAGATAAACCCTAAAACCTTAACCCATATAGATTTGTTATTCTAAGCATCTCATGAACCGTAGAAACCCTAAACCCTAAACCATAGGACCTAATTCCTAGGAGATGATCCCTAAACCCTTAACCCATATATATTTGTTATTCTAAGCATCCCATGAATCCTAGGAACCCTAAACCATAAACCATATGACCTAAGGCTTAGGAGATTAGCCCTGAACCCTTAACCCATATAGATTTGTTATTCTAAGCATCTCATGAACACTATAAACCCTAAACCCTAAACCCTTAACCCATATAGATTTTTTATTCTAAGCATCTCATGAACTAAAGGATATTAAGATCCTAAATTGTTAACCATATGACATAAAGCCTAGGAGATGAACCCTTAACCCATATAGATTTTTTATTCTAAGCATCTCATGAACCCTAGAAATTCTAAACCCTAAACCATAGGACCTAAAGCCTAGGAGATAAACCCTAAACCCTTAACCCATATAGATTTGTTATTCTAAGTATCTCATGAACCCTAGAAACCATAAACCATAAAACATAGGACCTAAAGCCTAGTACATGAACCCTAAACCCTTAACCCATATAGATTTTCTATTCTAAGCATCTCATGAACCCTAGAACCCCTAAACCATATGACCTAAAGCCTAGGGGATGAACCCTAAACCATTAACCCATATAGATTTGTTATTCTAAGTATCTCATGAACCCTAGAAACCCTAAACCCTAAACCATATAACCTAAACCCTAGGAAATGAACCCTAAACCCTTAACCCATATATATTTGTTATTTTAAGAATCTCATGAACCCTAGAAACCCTAAAATCCTAAAACCATAGACCTAAGTCCTAGGAGATTAACCATTAACACATATAGATTTGTTATTCTAAGCATCTCATGAAACCTAGAAACCCTAAAACCTAAACCATAGGACCTAAAGCCTAGCAGATGAACTCTAAAACCTTAACCCATATAGATTTGTTATTCTAGGCATCTCTATGAACCCTAGAAACCCTAAACCATAGGACCTAAGGCTTAGGATATGATCCTCAAACCCTTAACCCATATATGTTTGTTATTGTAGACATCAAAAATATAATGATTGACATCGTGCACTTGATCCCAACTTACTAACATCGTTTCTTCCTAAATCATTCATCGGTCTAACCATTTAATCAAATTCCCCTATCTGATTAAATTCATCAGTATCCTCTCTTGGTTAAATAAATCACTTTATCTGAATCAAGTCATTTCTCTTGTTAATTAAATCAATCCATCTGATCTAATTATCCCTATTTAATTAAATAATCAATTTATTTGATTAAATCCTTAAAGTCTGTCCATTAAATTAAATAAATTAAAACCTTATTTGATTTAATCTAACATCATCCCTTTTAATTAAATAAATCAAAATCTTTATTTAATTAGCCTTTTATCATATTCCTCTCTTATCTGATTTAAATAAATCCATAAATCTAAGTCAAATAAGTCACATAATCTAATCTCCTATTAAATTAATTAACCTTTGATTGATTTAATCTAATCTCATGTCACATCCTCTAGATAATGCAAGTTGCACATGAAAATAGATTTAATTCATTTATTAAATCTCTATTTTCCTCACAAGGCATCTTTTTGAATATTCTCTCAATTTGAATTCAAAAATTCCAAGTCAACATGTACATCCAACAAGGCATTTAAAATCTCTTACATGTCCTTTGCCTTGAGCCAAGTGGCATTTATTGCATTTTCCCCTTCCCTCTTACATGTCATTTCAACAAATTTGAATTTCAAATATTGACATTTATTGGCACAAACCCCAAATCTTGCACAACCATCATCCATTCATAGCTTGACAAGTGGCACCATATCATTGGATGAATGTTAGTCCCACATTGCTCAAATTCTAAGCATTCAACCATCTTGAAACTCTATAATGAAGAGCTCCTCTCCTCATCTCATCATCCACAATTTGCTAAACTTACTATGCTCAAATCATTAGCAAATTTCATCATCCACAATCCAAGCAAAGTTACCATGCTAAGATACGTTTCAGCCACTTCCATTCACCATTCAATTCTTAGCTAGAATTTATGCAGATTTGGCTTGGAGTTCTCATCTTCTCATCAAAGTGGATCAACATCATCTTCAACATTTGAATCTTGCATCATAGGAATTGGGAAAGGGCCAATTTTCACATCAAATTGGCACCAATTCCCCCATGGGATCAAGTGTTTGCTATTTAAATTAGGATTTAATCTAGTTTTTATCATTTCATTGTGTTCTTGCTTATTTTCTTTCCTATTTTGAGTTTGCAAATGGATTTCATGGGGAATCCTTCTTTTAGCTTGCAAATCCTTGTCTAACTTTTATTCATGTTGTTTTACAGGTACTAGGAAAAGGGTTCACTGTTATTATAAGCATCTCATGAAACCTAGAAACCATAAACCCTAAACCATAGGACCTAAAGCATAGGAGATGAACCCTAAACCCTTAACCCATATATATTTGTTATTCTAAGAATCTCATGAACCCTAGGATATAAAGATCCTAAATCCTTAACCCTAGGACCTAAAGCCTAGGAGATGAACCCTAAATCCTTAACCATAAAGTTAAGAGGGTGACTTAAGGGGATGCAAGACAATGAATTAAGGGTAGATAAGATGATTGCTTAAGTGGAGTTGAGAGAGTGACTTAAGGGGATGCAAGATGATAGATTAAGGGTAGATAAGAGGATATGGCTTAAGGGGTCCTAAGAGGATGGCTTAAGGGGAGTTGAGAGAGTGACTTAAGGTGATGAAAGAGGATGGATTAAGGGTAGATATAAGAGAATATGGATTAAGGGGTACTAATAAGATGGCTTAAGGAAAGTTAAGAGAGTGACTTAAGGGGATACAAGAGGATGGATTAATGGTAGATAAGAGGATATGGATTAAGGGGTCCTAAGAGGATGGCTTAAGGGGTGTTGAGAGAGTAACTTAAGGGGATGCACGAGGATGGATTAATGGTAGATATACAAGGATATGGATTAAGGGGTCCTAAGAGGATATCTTAAGGGGAATTAATAGAGACTTAAGGGGATGCAAGAGGATGGATTAAGGGTAGATATATGAGGATATGGATTAAGGGGTACCAAGAGGATGACTTAAGGGGAGTTAAGAGAGTGACTTAAGGGGAAGAAAGATGATGGATTAAGGGTAGATAAGAGGATATGGCTTAAGGGGTCCTAAAAGGATGGCTTAAGGGGAATTAAGAGAGTGACTTAAGGGATGCAATAGGATGTATTAAGGGTAGATAAGAGGATGGATTAATGGGTCCTAAGAGAATGGATTAAGGGGATATGAAATAAATTATTATTTTTTTATAAAATGATAATGAATTATATAGTTTAATATTTATACTATCAATTAAATGTATCTAGAACTATATATAGTTACCTGTCTCTAGATTCAAATTCCATTGTAATATATATGCATGTCCTCTCTTTTTTTCTAATGCATCTATTTTTAGGAGACCTAAAACAAAAAATGATATAAGACTTTAATTAGGAAATGACTAAAGAAAAATATATATAGACATATATATGTGATAAATTTTTAACTATATATCGACTATCAATTAAATATATATACAACTATATACTTACCTATATTTATTTACTCTATTGTACCATCTGCATCCTCTCTACGATTGTCTCATGATCATACATTGAAAGTGTCCATAACACTTTATTAGCATGCATCCATTGATAGCTAACTAGTTTTATATTGGTTTCCAAAATCAAATGTGAATAATGTATAATATTCTTGTGTCTTTCATAATCTTCAAATGCAAGAAAGCCATTCTTTCTTATCATATATTTTTAAAGCCAGCTGCCAACAACAAACATAGAACCAATTAGGTACTCAAATTTATCATCATCCACTCTAGGATGTACCAACTTATTTTTTCTCTCAACACATCTAGCCAACCAATAATTTGTCTCCTCTTCATTCCCCTCAGGTGCAACAACATACACATGTCCTACAAAAAAGAATAAAAATTCAACAAAGAGTGGCATGTATTTAATTCACATATAAACATGCATACATATAAAATTCAATTCAATTTAATGTACCTTCTTGTACAAGGTCTGAAACATGATCATAATCATCTAATCTGAACAGTTGATTATCTTCAATTTTCATTCCATTTTGAACATGTTTTGATGTAGGTGTTAAGGCTATTTATTTCCATTCTTTGACCCATTCTATATTTTTACATGCCTCCCAATCACTTGCAATACAAAATCGACAAAAAAAAACAAGATCCATTTTCCATATTCTCCATGTGTTTGCATTCGAACTCTTAAACAAATGCCAAGTTGCAGATTCATAAATTGTTTCACAATCTTGTTGAGTAAGAATATCATTTTCTTCAACTAACCAAAAGAAGCATCAAATTATTGAGCTCTTATTTTTTCTTGTAGATAATTTGGTATTGCACCAATCTACAATTGCACAAGCATCTTTGAATTTCACTGCATCCTCAAATTTTAGTTGCTCTCTAGCAAGAGCTCTTTCCACACATGCACCTACTCCATCATGTTCTCCTTTACCATGTCTAGCTTCAAAAGAACTCCACATGTGTTGGATATTATTTTCCTTATGAAATATACATAACCAATAAAACATTCTAGCATTCTTGAATTGACCCATCCAATTATCCAACCATATAAGATGTTCTCTCATTTGAATTCCTCTCTCTTTTAAATTTTTATAAAATATATCAAAACAATATTGAACAAACTTAGATGAATGTAATCGATTATCACTTACATAAAAATGGCACTCTCTCAAAAAAATTATATTATCTTCTCTACTAGCATCTATATGTCTATATACAATATGAACAAATATGGCTACTTGCACTAAATTATAATATTGAGATTGAATTTCTTCTTGTGGAGAAGGAGTATAATTTTCAGCAAAATCAACAACTGACAATATAGTTCCAATTGGGAATGTATTTTTACATGAATGGAATTGATTATGAAGCCAATGATCACATTGAGAGTGTTTAACATATTTAGGTACAATATTATCTTTAAATTCTTTAATAAATGCATTAACACTAAATTTTTTCACAATTAGCTCACAACATTTTGCATTTTTTCCATCTTTTAAAGAATACTCAATATTTTAAATTTTTTTAACATCCACTGATTGTTGTCAAAATTCATTTAAACTACTTTCATGCATACATTCTCCTAACAATGAAAAGTTACCACATCTATCACATTGTCCAGAAATACATGCTTTTAAATAAAATAAGTTTCCATTAGAGGGTTCACAAAAAAAACCTACTATAAAATCTTTGATTGTTTTAGGTGGCATATTAATACCACAAATATCCTGCATAATTTGGTTAGCATGCAAAGTATAATGTATATATCAAAAAATATCATAATAATAATGAAATTGTACATGAGTCTTACAACAAGAGATTTGTGTTTATTAATTCTAACTTACAAGGGTTTACATTTTTCAAATGATCTTTGAATTATGCTAATATTAAATGGTAAGATTGAATCATCTAAATTTTTTTTTATATAATTCAGTTTGAGTCATATCTAAGAGATGCTTTGGATGAGGGTTGCAAATTTTTAATCCCACCCTTAATTTTAAAACATCTCTAATATTAGGTGATACTCTTGCATTATCATGCCAATATTTTTGATTTAAATATTTTATTGCATTAGTTAATTTCATGTCTGACCTTGGCAGTCTACCACTAAAACTCCAACATTGATTAATTGGATCTTTTTCAATATTTTATCTTCTTTTAGCATCTCTTATCAAAGTTTTAGGATTTACTTTTATACATTTACTAATCTTACTTAACATTCTTTTATTTGAAGTTTCTTTATGAACTAGATTAGTTGTTATTGCATGATGAGTTGCATTCTTATCTTTAGATCTAATTTTCTTACCTATACAATCAATAACATTAGCAACACTAGATATGACTTGTTCTACTGAATCATCTTTCTTTTTTGGTTTTACAAAAATGCTTAATTTTTTATCACTTTTCTCATTTTTGACATTCTCATCAATTGCATCATGAGCTGACATTGAAATCCTAATTTATTTCTATAAAAAAACATTCTATATATTTTATTTCCATAAGTTCTCATTTTTCTCCAAGAAAAATTTACCAGGAAGGTTATCAAGCACATCTTTTTCAATTGTAAAAAGACATTTTCATTTTCATTCATACAAGGGGTTTCATTTTCATTCATGCAAGGGGTTTCATTTTCATTTTCAAACATAAAAGGGATTTCATTCTCATTTGCATTCATATAAGCTATTTCATCATTATTTTGTTTTTGCATTGTTTCAAAACTAGAATTATTGATACCATCAATGGTGTATCCAACTTCATCTAAATAACTAAGATCAATATTATCAAGACTTGGGTTTGAAGACATACCTAGATAAATTTTTTGAATAGGTTCATTTTCCATATCATTGTGAGGTGGATTTGAAGACATACCTGAAGTTGTTTTCATAGGTACTATTTCCATATCATTCAAAGTTGAAGTTGAAGGAATAGTTGGGTTTGTCACCATAATTGCATTTTCTTCCATATTCACCATCTCCACATTTTCATCATATATATTCATCTCAGCCTTCATGGTTTCCTCTTCAACATTCATGGAACTAGATGCTTCCAAATTTTTCATTTGACGAATCTTTTCTCTTCTATCAGGCTTTGTCTTTTTGCCTCCATTTCTCTATTTGCTTGAATTTCTTCGGGTGTCATTAACTTCCTATATTTTTTTTTTGCGTTTTCTTTGATCCCATGATTACAAAACCCTCTTTGATAATAGAATAAATTATTCTTAACCTATTTTCCGATTGCTACCTCCTTCAAATATTCAAATAAAACTATATAGTATGAAGATCCTTTCTTCTATAAACTTTGAAGTACAAAAACATCATGAATACATCCAAAAGTTCTCTTTTTCCAACTATTCTTGTAAAATGTTCTTGTACTTGATTCCACTTTAGAAAATTCAACATGCACTTGTCTCTTCCAAAAATTTGAATAGAATATTCCCTATTAATATATTGCACAAGATAACATTGCAATAAAAAATGCAGAAAATGGCTCTTTCGAACTGTACTACATAAAAGGAATGTTGCAGAAAAAATGTGCTCTATCAGTTTTTTACAATTTGGGAAAAAAGAATAAATAAGAAATGCGTAAACATTATAAAACACATATTCTTTCTATTTTAGGAATGTGTACGCATTTCCTTTTACCAATGGGTAAATAGGTAATGCGTACAATGTTATATAACAATGTTATTTCTATTTAAATAATGCATACATATTTTATAACGCATAATTTTTTAAAAAAAAATTGAATCCCCAAACCACATGCAGCCTTGGTTTTAGGCTTGGGAAAGGCTTGGCAACCTAACCCTTAGCCTTTGACCTACAACTAAAAAACTAAGGCAGGTTCAAGAGGAATGTCCAACTTTGGCAATATGGCTGATGGACTTTTTTTCCGAATCAATCTATGAAATTAAAACCCATTAGAGAACATGATGTCTAATTACCAAATATATATTTTTTATTAATATTGGATTATATTTGTTATTTTTTAATTAAATTCTAAGAAAACTAGTCCATAAACTTGAAATATCATTTTTTTTGGTTTTTTAACAATTTTTTTTGGTTAAGTTTCATGTAAACAAAATTATGGCATCAATCTTCAAAAAATTCTCTACACAATGAAAAAAAAGATTCAAAAAATGTTTAGTTTAGGTCCAATTATGTTTTCCGTACACGTTAATTTTTAAAAACAATAATTAAGGCCAATAAAAATTCAATTAAAAAAATACAAAAAAAAAATCCTCATTAATCTTCATGTTGTTAGCGGGGCGATGGGCCTAGCTTGATTGGATAAAGCATCATGTTGCAGGCAAGAGGTCATGAGGTCTAGCCTCCCCACTATCCTCGTGGTACCAGAGGGCATGTTGCGCCAGTGTCACCAGTCACATGAAATTTTTTTACCAGGCGCACTGCAATTTATAGGGGGACGGATACCTGACCGATTCTTGTAGTATAAAAAAAAATATTCATGTTGTTAGCTATATTTCCCCAAAAGGAATTAGAAAAATACTTTTATTTGGGTAAAAAAGTGGTGTTTGTACACATGCATTGTATGGTAAAAAAATGACTTATAAAAACTATTTTTTATACATCCCTATCAAAATTTAATTTCTATCATTTGGGTATTTGATAAATTACATATTTGAAAACTAGATTCAAAATGCTAAATTTCATATTACTAATTTTTTTAAGATTCATTGTGTATGTGCCTCAAATTTTCAGTCCAAGAGTGAAAATTTCTAAAAAACAACAAAAACACTTCCACTTTTTGAGCTTTTTGTGGACCCAACTTCTTGCATCAGCCCTTACTATATCAAATACTTATCCAATCTTGCATACAAATATTTGGGAGCTTACTTTAATCCATATAATTCCTTCTTCATTCTACATACCATATTAGGTTTATCTAATAATTGAAATCCTTCTAGTTGTTCCATGTATACTTCTTCCAATTCTCCATTCAAGAAAAGCAGACGTCACATCTATTTTATAAACTTTGAAATCCTTGTGTGTTGCAAAAGCTAGAAACATGTTGATAGCTTCCATTCTTTCCACTAGAGAAAATGTCTCTTCAAAATCTATTCCTTCAACTTGTGAGTATCCCTTACACACAAGTCTTTCTTTTTTCCTTGCCACTTCTCCATTCTCATTCAATTTTTTTTGAACACCCACTTAGATCCAATTATGTTTCTATTTTCAAGTCATGAGACAAGTTTCAAAGTTTGATTCTTCTCAATTTGCAGTAGTTCTTCTTCCATAGCCTTCATCCAGTGTTCATCTTTGCATGCCTCAATCACTTTTTTAGATTCAACTTCAGAAAGTAAACACAAATTTGCGTCTTCTTTAGCAAATTTTCTTCTTTTCAATACACCTTTTCTTTTGTCTCCAATGTTTTTTAAAAAAAAATTATTCCTCTAGGTGATCCCATAATACTAGTTTACAATTTTTAGGAGATTATGATTTTTTCTAAAATCACATATTTTTAGAAAATATAATGATTTAAGCCTTGAAAAGTTCCATTTAAAGGATTCCAATTGAAGAGGGTTTGATCAAGCCACCTTAGATCAAACCCCCTTGGATAGAACCCCGCTAGTTTTAAACCATACCTATAACGGAGTCTCCTTTACACCTATCAAAATGCTAATAAAAAACCAATTTTGATTTACCTTTTGGGGGATCAAATGAATTAATTTAAAATTTATTTTTTGTAGGTATGTATTCCTTATTATAAGTTTCCCAAAAAGTATAATTTGAAATAAATTTAATTTTATTATTATATTTATTTTTTATTTCTTATGAATGTAGGTTTTTCACCGAAAATCAAGATCTTTATTCTACACGTGGAAAAATAGTAGATTATCAAAAAATAAATTGAAAAAAATTAGTGCACTAGATATTGAAGTCCTTGATCCAACAAAGAATTTTTTTTTTGATACATACAAAAAAAGTTATGTTGTATATAGTCTGCCTATGTCTGATGGTAATTGGTTTGACTTTGAAACTTGATTAAGGAAAAAATATTCAATAAAACATTATCAAACCAAATGAAAGCACTATATATCGTAGTTAAAAATATAAATTCGAAAAAATTATAATTTTATCCTTCATGGAATAAATTTTATGTTGTATACGGTGAGCATCACTCCTTAAAAATGTTGTTTACTGAAAAAAACTAGTTTTTGAAGGAGATGGAAAAAGAAGTGCAATTTAATTCCAATTTTTTTGAAAAAAACATATTTAGAATCTATAGACAAATTGTCACAAATCACTAGTTTGCATCATCTTCAAATTCCTCATGGTTTAGCAACTATAGGTGCCCAAAGTGAAGATTTAGTTAGAAAAAATTATTTTAGTGTCTAATTTGGCCAAAAATTGTAAACCAGTATTGTGGGATCACCCTTCTACACATACTTAGGGGTTCTAGGGGTCTTTTTGGAGTTTCTTCCTCTTCAATCCACACTTCCTTTTCCTTAGCATTTTCCTTTTCTCTACAATCAGGCTCATTTGATTCATATCCATCTATCACCACTATGTTCTAAAAATCCTCATCAACCTTGACACTTACACTCTAAAATCTTTCTAAGTCTCTTGTTGTAGCATCGGTAGGCTTTTCTTTTAGTAGAATATCCAAGGATGATTCCTTCATCAAACCTTGCATCAAAATCTCACAATTTTTCTTCATCCCTTCTAATATAACATTTTCTTCCAAACACTCTAAAGTATTTGATGGTAGCGATCCTTCCATACCATAAATCATAGGGAGTCTTTGTGTTTTTTCCTTTTCTTGAAATCTATTAAGTATATAAACAATAGTATGAATTACTTCTCTCCATTAGACTTTGGGTAGGTTAGCTTCTTTCATCGTAGTCCTTGTAGCTTCCTAAACAATATTTATTTTCCTTTCAACCATTCCATTTTGCTGAGGAGTTCTAGGGGTAGACAAGTACCTCTTTATGCCATGATTCTCACAAAACATGTTAAATTCATTGGAGGTGAACTTTCCACCTCTATCATACCTCAAACACTTGATTTTCATGTCCATTTCATTCTCAAACATAACTTTAAATTCTTTGAACTTGTCTAGGGCTTCATATTTTTCTTTAAGAAAAGCAACCCATGTCATTCTAAAATAATAATAAATCAAAAGCATCAAATACCTATCACCTTGAAGACTTCTTACTCTTGTAGGAACACAAAGATCTGTATACACCAATTCTAGTAATCCGATAGAAGATTGTTCTTTTCCTTTGAAACTTCTTTTTTCTTTCCAATATGATAATCCTTGTAGACAACATTGATAGGCTTAGTAATATTGGAAAATGTCTCACTACTTGTACTAAATTGATTCTTACTATATTATCAAAATTAATGTGACACATCCTCCTATGCCATAACCAACTTTCATTAATTTGAGTCATAGAACAATGACCATCAACACCCTTGAGATAATAAACATTTCCATTTGTCCTTCTTCCAACAAAATCCTAGTTCTAGACCCCATTATGATCTCACATCCATCATCTTGAAACATAAGATTGTATCATTTTCTATACATTTTTCCAACATTCAAGAGATTATGCCTTAAACCCTTGACATAGTAAACATCATCAATATTATTCTTTCCTTCAAAATTGATTGAACCTATTCCACACATCTTAGCACCTAAATCATCACCAAATCTAACAAGTTCTCCATCATACTTTTCAAGTCTAAAAAATTTATTCTTGTCTTCGGTCATATGGCTAGAGCATCCACTATCAATGATCCAATAGTTATTATCATGTCTAGCATGAAAGGTAGATACCAAGGTACCTTCAGTCTTATCTTTACTCTCTAGAGGGAATTCCTCCACACATCTTTCAGAGTTAGCAAAAATAGATTCATCTTTCAAAGCCATGAACAAGAATTCATCATCATCATCATCATCTCCATAATTAGATTAATCATTAAAAATAATTACATCTCCTCTAACATAATAAATTTTCTCAATCATTTTACCTCTTTTCTCCCTGGTTTTGTCATTCACAACTTTGTTTGGACATCTTGAAGCATAGTAACCTAACTTTCCACAATTGAAACATTTGATAGGAAGATTACCTTTGTACTTAGCAATGCCCTTTTCATCCTTCTCACAAAATTAGCGTCCACATCATCAAGATAATCCTAATCTAATTCTCCAATCTTCTCTATTTTTCTAGCCTTAAAAGAAGTCTCAAATTTTGCACCATTATTACTACCAAATTCTCTCATTTCAAATGCAGTTAGAGAGCCATACAATTGATCTCTAGCATAATGATCTAGATTTTGAGATTCCTCAATAGCAGAAAATTTATGACTGTAAGCTTTAGGAAGGGTTCTAAGAAATTTTTTTACCACTTTTGATTCTTTGAATTTTCCACCAAGACCTCTGATGGAGCTAACCACTTCATCTACCCTCTGCATATAGCTTGTAATGTGTTCATTTTCATACATTTGCAAGTTCTCAAATGTGATTTTTAAATTATGCATCTTAGCTTTTTTGACCATATCATCTCCTTCACAAATACTTTCTAGCTTTTCCCAAATGTCTTTACTAGTTTTTAGATTCATAACTTTCACTAATTCATAATTTCTAAGACTAATCAATAGAGCATACCTTGCTTTACTATTGTTTAATAGGCTTTGAGTTCAACTTCAATGCTTGGACCATTTGTAGGCATTGTATAACCATTCTGAACTAATTTCTAGACATCATATCCTAGTTAATCTATAACATCCTTATTTTCTAGAATGCATAGTCTGTTCCATAAAATATAGGGATCTCCTTGTGCACCATCCCAAATCTACCTTAAGTAGTTAAGCTTTCTTCCAAGGAACCTTGCTCTGATACTAATTTTGAATGCACAAGACAACTAAGAGGGGCGGTTAATCATTTGTACCTTAAAACTTCAAAACCCTCATACACATTTAGATCCACATTCATTTATTAAACCCTTAATTTTGTTATGATGATTTAGCATGAAAAGAAAATAACATAAATTGAAATAACTTAACACCATACATAAGAGAACACCATATTTACGTGACAAACTCAAGAAGAGAAAAACCACGATGAGGATTAGCTCACAATACAAGTAGTATCAATACTAAATACAATAGGGCTTACTACTGAAGGATTCACTACCAGAAGGTTCACTACCCAAAGAAGAAAGGCTCATTGCTAGAATAGAAAATAAGATAGAGAAGAAGTGTTACATAGAGAAAAGCATCTCAATTTAATAGAGAATCCAACACAATGACATTAACACCTTCACAACATGATTGAAGAATTGTAGACACCTTCTACTCACTACATCCAATAATCTAACACATGAAATCCCACACTTCATTACTCAAATTCGCTCTCTATAACTTTGCACTTTGCATCGTTCACATCTCTCACATCTATGTTAGCATCATTCAACAACTTAACTCACACATATACCATCTTCAACCTTGAAACCCTTATCCAAAGTTGACTATGCACATCAACCATACAAATTCAAATTAAGTCGATGCCAAAACACTTTCATGGTGGATAGAAGTGAAAGAAGACCACATCACATATTCATTGGGACCCAAATCTATAACACCACACAACAACATGATTTTATAAACACTAAACATCCATCTCAAGTAGTGTAAACACCAAGTCGGTCGTTACTTGTGAATACACCATTAAAATTTTAAGTAGAAGCTTCCTCAAACCCAAGGAAAAATTGAAAACTACACATGATGGTTGAACATGATCTAGAATATTCTTCAAACAACCTGAAATATGACAAAATCCTTTGTAACAACTTCCACTTGAAGAATGCACACACCCAGTATACTCAAACAACTTTTTCATACATTGTTACTTGAAAAATTGAGTTTCAAAGCACCAAACCATGAACCACCTTGACTAAAAAAAGACACCAAAACTATCAACAAACCATCCAAATTTCAAGTCCTTGAACATAGCTACAGAGAAATACAAAGAAAAAACATTTCTCCTAGACACCTCTGTAAAACACAACCACACATTGATGAACACAACTTTTTTGCATCAATCTAGCACACCAACTCTTGAATATAACACCTATAAACACCTCTCACCAACATATATAAATTTAATATGTAGATCTTCAACCTAGAGGAAATGTTGAGCAAAACCAGAACACAACTTTATCACCCAAAACACCACTACAACACACTATTCCCTCTTTTTATCAAATTTTATCAAAATGATTTGGAAACAAAGCACCTGAGACACATTCTCATGTCATCTTCAACTTTTCCTCAATACAACTACACCAATAGAAATTCAACCATAGATCATATAATATTATCATAGCAACACTAGAGGTTGACACCAATAGCTTTACTAATGACAACACAATGCAAATAATCAAAGCAACAACTGCTCACACTCTCACCCAACAATAGACATCAATGACAACACAATCTTGTTGATATGAATGAAAAAACTAACTACTCATAGTTGCAATAATAAGAGCCTTGACACCATATCCAAGCTTCCAAACTAATGAGTCTATGGATAAAGAGAAGAAACACCCACAAAATTTACAACATAATCATAGCTAGGGATGGCCCTCTGATAGAAAAGTAGTCTAAAAATAATAAAGGAAGCTTGGGTGCCCCTTTTCCCACTTACAATTGTTAAAAGAAATAAAACTGAAATCATCCCTATAGCTCCAAGAATCAAATCTAGTAGTTGGGGAATTTGTTGCAACATTAATGGCATTTTTGGGTCGAAACGTGAAAATTTATTGGGCTTGTCCAAAAGTCCACATGGGATCCAAAATCCTAAAAGGACTAAAGGTGATGAGAGTGAGAATAAAAAATTTTTTTGAACTGTTGGACCTTGGTCGAAAAAATGTGAATGAAACCTTAAGTTCCAATGGGAGAAAGGATATATGAGTGGGAATCGAAAATAGATTTGGAATTTTGGATGTTGGTCCAAAAATACAAAGGGAACTTGAAGTTTCGATAGGAGTAGGAATCATAATATTTGAACTTTTGAACCTTGGTGCAAAAATCCAAAGGGAACCTGAAGTTTTTATGGGAGGAAGGCAACAAGATCAAGAATCGTAAATGCATTTGAACTTCATCCAAATGTCCAATTAGGGCCTAAAATTTTGAAAGGATGAAAAAAGGAATCAAGAACTAGAAATGGAAACAAATATTTGGACTTTATCCAAATGTTCACTTGGGACACAAAGTCTCGAAAGGACTAAAATAGGAGGAAAGAATTGGAAATGGAAATAGACATTTGGACTTTATCCAAATGTCCAATCATGACCTAAAGTTTTAGAAAGATGGAAATTGGAAAGAGGGAGACTTAGCCACCTTTTTTATATTATTTTCAAATGGGTATTGGATCAAAGCTTTGAAAAGGGATACTAAAACTACAAGAGGCACATTTGAGCATGATAAACCCATTAAGATTTTGTAGATTAGTTATTATTGATGGGAGATAAAAGGGGAGGCACAAAGTGACAACATTTTGGTGATTTATATGGGATGATTTCTTACTAAACATGGAATACAAGGGCCTTATCAATCCATTGGGCATAGATTCATAAGGGAAACTTGCAAAAAACAACTTAGATCACTTGGAGGAAAACATAATAGTTAGATCATGCATTCCCTTAAGGAGAATGTAAGGTGTGTAGCAACACTTCATGAAAAAAAACAACTAATATGCAAATGAATTTTACAAAATTTCAAACTACCAAAATATTCCTCTATAAAAGACAAATCTTCTGAAGGAGATGATCTCACTTAGACTATAGTTTCATTCTCAATGAACTAAAACCATTGAAAACATTTGATTCTATACAAGGAGTTACACAAGCTACCTACATGATGAAGAACCACTTGATTGTAAAAATTTTCATTATATGGAAGCCATTTAAAGTAAGTGTTAGATTCATCTAACAATGGTTCCCTAGGTGAACATGTAATATTAGGGGTGAAGCCTTTTGGAGATAGGTCAATGTCTAGGAAAAAACCTCCTATAGAGGAGAAGGAACTATTGTCATAATACTAACCTCCTCATGACATGAACTAAAAAAAATGAGAAAGTTTCTAGCTCACATGGTGATGCAAAATATGCCAAGATCACTTGTTGATATACAAGGGGAAAATCCTCCTCATGTGCATCGAATGAAAGGATTTTAAGCTCTTAAATACTATCAAGTTGAGCAATGAGAGCATTACTCTCCTGATCTAAGTGTTATTGCTCAAAAATGGATTTTTTAGTATGTTGGTTCCATGTGAAACATTCTAACTCAAGCACATTATCTCTAATGTAAAAGGTCACATCTTTATTTTGAATGAAGACCTCATTTTCAACATTGTCACATTTAGGGATAGTAGAGAACCAACATACATCATAATTACATGTATTGATGCATATTTCATCAACACATACCTTGGAATTGTGAGACACTACAGATGAAGAACTAGATTCTTTAGGTTGTCTCTCTATATTCATTTCTTTTTATTATTCTTAGTGACTGGTTGCAACTACCTCAGGCCTATGACATGATTTTTCCACCATTTCCACTATTTCCACTACCTCACTCTTTATGATTTCTTCTTCCAAGGATTTAAAAGCTTCAATAGACTAGGGGACTTCATTTTCTATATTAACAAATAAGAATGCTTGCTACCTCCAAATCATTAAAGTCATCTTCACTCTAGTTCGTCAAGTTGGAATCCTAGTTTTTTGAGGCTTCTAGTGATGAAAGCGTGGGTAAACATGTATCCCCTCATTGTTAATAAAATAAGGGATCTCATCAAATGATACGATCAATTTCTCTCCTTCATCATCGTTTCTTACCTACTCAGTGTTTTCCTATTGCAACTGATCATCTTCAATTTTATTATGTGGTAGGTCAAAAAAAATATTTTTTGGAGCATATGAGATCTCACAAACAATATGTTTCTCTTCCTTAGCCTAGAATATCTCCCTCTATCATTTTGAATAGCTAGCCCACCAAACAAGAGGTCCACCTCTATAAATTGAAATGGTATTAGGCCAAATAAAATGATTAGGAAGTCTTTAAAAGGCTTGTTTGGCTTTACGAGGGGATTCTTATTAGGAACAATAGACTAAGATTGCATAGGTATAGGCTCTTGTAATGGAAGAGTACTTCTAAAACTTGGAACCTTGAATTTAGAAACCTCCTCCCTTATAAGTTGATTCAAAATGTAAGAAGTTGATTGGATTACTTGCCTCTCTGCTTGAGCAAGAAAAAGTTTCATCTTCTCCTCCTTAGTATTAATCTTCTTTGCAAGAAAATCCTCATGCTTCCTTCTTTGGACCTCATTTTTTTAGTCATATCCCCACTAAGCCTCCATCTTTAGTTTATGAATATGAGTTTTATGGACAATCTCTTCCTATTGTGAAATATACTCATGTTCTTTTTCAATGGACCTTAACTATTCTTGGTAGTATGACCATATATCTATAATGCTCATTTATTCCAAGTTGTTCATGTTTTGTTGTTGAGTAGAGGATAAGCATGTTGATTGGGAAAATAATGAACCTCTTGGGATTATGGATAATAATATGTAGGTTCCAAGAAGGCTGAGGAGGGGTGGGTGGAAGGAAAGAATTTAAAAAATATGGATAACCTACTACATCAGAGTTGTGTGAATGAAAAATAGTAGAATTTCTAGCCTGATATTGTTGGTAGGGACACAAATAATTTACATTTTCATGAAATGAAGGAGTTAACAAATGTTTTCCATAATATCTTGACATGTATAAGCATAGGGAGAGCTAGATTTTTTTTACAATTATTTTAAAACAAGAGTAGAGGTCTACTCAGTCAAATGAACTAGGTACATATTAATAGAGTTGTCAGATTCTTGTATGATTTTCCAATGACTGCAACTAATAAGAAATACACCAATATTCTTAGAATAATGAATTTAAGGATCATTAAAACCTGTCCCACCAAGCATTCCAAAAGCTACTATCATGGCTAGTGGGGAAAACTTGAACTACTTGAACCAACAATTATTTTTATAGTCACCACAGTGTTGAACACTCTAGATACTGAGAGGGGGGTGAATCAGTATCTTCAAAAACTTAAACCTCTCTAGAGCTTAAGACCTTCATCACAATTCAAACTTATTAAACCAACCAAGAACCCTTAAAAAAATCAACAAGAATGAAAGATTTAGCAATTTAATCTCTTAACAAGTTAAACAACTCTTAACCAGATCAAAAACAATGAGAGATGCATCAATTAAACCTTAAATAGATCAACAATAATGAAAGATAAAACAAGGAACACACATGCACAAGATGACATTAAATTTATGTGGAAAACCTAATGAGGAAAAAACTACTGTGCGAATTAACTCATAATATATGAAGCTTAGTACTTAAAAATAAGGCTCACTACCAAAATACTTGTAGAATAAGGTGCAAAATCTTAGGGAAAGATACAAGGACTTGATGAGATTCACTATCTCAAAGTAGGATACAAGAAGTTTATAGAAATTACAAAATTTATCAACACAACACTCTACTAGCTGAGGCATTAAAGAAAATATGATCTTTCTTTCACACTCTTTCACACTTCATTTACAAGATATTCATTACATTTCAAACACTCTCACTTTGTGATTGATTTTATCTTTCATTTATATCCATCGCAAGACCCCAAAACATCAATTAGGTCAACCTAAAAGAAGATAAACAATAATCTCAGTAAGTCAGCCTCAAAACATCAATGTGGTCTCACCCAATAGATAGATAAGACCAAAAATAAACTTATTACATCTTCCAATGTGATCCCAAACAACCCACATGTAGGTTTACATCAACTCAAGTCGGTAACAAGGAAACATGTAGATAAAACATGTTGCACAATACTAGCTGGCCCAAAAACATACTTCCAATTGAATTCACTCAATGTGGTTCTAACCAAGATAGGTTAGGACCAAAATACATCTTAACACAACTTCATATGCTAGCGCAAACCCTCAAGCACATAGCACAAGTAAGATAACAAGCCATGTCATCCAGATATCCACAAATTACCTAGAAGACCAACTCAAACATAACGTAGCACCAAAATAGATCAACCAATAATATGTGGATCACAAGAGATGTTCCTTGAACATCCAAAAACACTTCCAAACACTTCTTTCATACTATCATGCCACCAATAGCTACTGCAACCCAAATAGGAACATAAAAATTTATCTTAGAAGCACAAAATACAAAACCATGAGATAGAACCTTAATAGATCAAAATGAGAGTGAGAAATGTTGCTAGGAGCTACTATCCTAATCTATCCTCACAAGTAAATAATAGTTAAAACTTTTTGTAAGGGGTACAACCCAAGGAAGCTACTACTCCCTATTTATACAAAAAAAATTTAAGGGCTATAACCCAAGGAAGTTACTACTCTCTAATTAAAAAGAAAATAATTAAAATATGACTAAATTTATGGCTTCAACCCACTAATAATCATCAATTCTACACATTAGGTCATTAGCGGATCTTATCATGCTGTGTTCATGCACTTATATATATTTTCACACTTCCATACATCTCTTTTCATCTTTAATCTTCTATGTATTTTTGAAATTAACAAGACAAGTAAGAGGGGGGTGGATCAATTGTAGAAAATTAAATCTTCAAAACCATCAATAGTAATCATATCTACAAGAATTCATTAAACCCTTATTCTGTTAGATTGATTAAACATGAAATGTAGATAATAGAAATTGGAATCACAACACCATGCATAAGAAAACACTAGATTTACATGGAAAACCCAATGAGGTAAAAACTACGGTGATGATTAGCTCACAATATAAGTAATAGAAAAACTAGTACAAAGGGGTTCGCTACCAAAATTGGACACACTATCCAAAAGGATCATAGTCAGGGACCACTGCCATAGAAAGAATACAAGAAGATAAAATAATAAAGTTACATAGAGAAACTTCTAAATGCAACAAGGAGTCCACCACAATTGCTCACACACTTTCCTAGTCTTACTTGAAATATTTTAGATGTCTTCAGCTTACCCTAACAGGAAGTTTGTACTTCCTTCAAGAACCCTAACATGAATTTTTCACTACTATGCTCAATTTCACATCACACACATCACTCACATCAATATGAAAACTATATTTCTTCTTACTCTTTCGCTCACCCTCCTGCATCAACACCATGCATATTTATATCAAGCTCTACCTCGAAAACTTTCTCCAATGTTGGCCATTAGCAGTTATACTTTCAAATTCAAAAAAGGTCGACACCTAAATTTTTTTGTGGTGGATAGGAACAAAATGAGACCTACATAAATCCTTAATTAGTACCCAAATAGATTTGAACAAAATTCAACATGCTTCCACAAGCCTTGCATGTAGTTTCAAACAAAAGGTCAACCAACACTCGTGCAAAACACCATAGACATTAAGTACACGCTTCCTTAAACCAAGCCAGAAGTTTTAGACAACATAATTCACTTGAATTCAATCTAGAATAGCCCATGAAAAACTTAAGATTCATCAAACACTTCATCCAAGCTCGCATCAATAAGTACTTCAAATAAGAACAATTGATAACCCTTATTTGTATATTGATAAATGAAACTCACATTTTACTGCACCAAATCAAGTAAAATATTGAATTAAAAAAAGATAAAAGCATTATAATAATTTTCCCAAATATGCACAACCTGAAGCCAATCATCAAAAAAATGCAGAGCAAATACATTTCTCCCAGACCACAGAAAAAATCATTGAACAACTAGTTAACCCATTGGTCAAAATATCTTGCATTGTACACTAATCTAGAAACCAAAATTTTGAATATAGAAACCTCTGACACCCTTGAATAACCTATAATATCTACATAGGAATAGCATCAACACTGAAAGAATGCAGAGTACAATATTAGAGCACACTATGAACATTTGTACAACACACTTTACCTTATTTATTATTTTTTCTCAAAAGTACTTGGAAACCAAGTACCATAGATATAATCTCAACTTATTACTTCATTCCAACTCATCTTTAGACTTTACAACAAAATAATAGCTCCATGTACTCACAACACTACCTCAAGGTCTCAACTACACATGCACAACCTGTTTTACTCTTTACCACAATTTTCTCAATATCCTCAACATCTTCATCCCATAGTTGACATCAATGACAACACCAATCAGTAGACTTCTTGTTGACATCAATGAAAACAACTTCATTCTTGCAACAATCTCCCCCTTTTTCATTGATGACAACCCACCAAGATGTGAAAAGCCACCAAAGACCACACAATAGCTCTGAACACTCTCTCCTTTTTTTTTAGATTAGATAGCCTACACAACATTCCTGAAACCTCTCCCCCTTAAAGGAGTCTCTTTCTCTTTCACCACAACTTTCTCTCTTTTTCTCATGATTCTCTCTCCCCTTTGATATCAATGGCAAAGGATTTTTTTTTTTCATTTTTCTCCCTCTTTGAAACTAAACCAAAGTTACCTACTCTAAATACTCCCCATTAGGAGTACACCTAACTAAATCAGCAACACAATGACAACACATGACACTACCTACTCCCCCTGAGAGGTAGCCATCAAAATTAGTCCTGAAAAGAGATAGATCCATAGATCCACTAGACTGATGCACCTTTATATGAATCTATTTCAAGAAAGGAGGGGAAATAAACCCTAACTTCTCTCGAAGATACTCAAAAGTATCCTTAGGAAGAGCCTTAGTAAATATATCAAAAATTTAATCCTTTGTAGGAACATAATCTTCACTTTATTCTCCATAACCTTCTCTCTAAAAAAGTGATACCTAATAGATATATGCTTTTTCCTTGAATGCATCATTGGGTTCTTTGAAATATTAATTGTGCTTGTATTATCATAGAAGATAGATACAAGTTCGTTGTATACAAATCTAGAATATCCTTCAATGCTTATCTCATCCATAATACCTGTGTACAACATGATGCAACTGCAATATACTCAAATTTTGTAGTGGATAAGGAAACTAAATCATGTTTTTTACTCAACCATGACACCAATCTACATCCAAGAAAAAATGCACCACCACTTGTACTTTTCCTCTCATCAACACAACCAGCCCAATCTGCATTTTTATAAGCATTCAATGTGAAATTAGTACCCTTAGGATACCACAAACCATAATCTGGTGTGCCTCTTAAATATCTGAATATTCTCTTCACTGCTACAACATGTGTTTCTTTAGGATCTTGAAATCTAGCCATAAAAAAAACTGCATGTATGATATCTGTCTAGTAGCAATAAAACACAATAATCAACCAATCATAGATCTACACTTGCTTTGATTAGCCTTAGGTGAATCATTATCTTTTCTTAATTACAACTAGTCACCATAGGATTACATAGCAGGTTTGGAGTTATCCATTGAGCTTTTCAACATATCTTTGACATACTTAGATTGTGAAATGAATATTCCTTTATCTATTTGATTGATTTGTAGTCCAAGGAAAAAACTCATCTCCCCAAACATTGAAATTTCAAACTCTTTTTGCATTTCCTCTACAAACTTCTTACACATATCCTCATTTCCACTAAAGATAATATCATCCACATATACAACTACTATCGGATTTTTTCTTCCTCAATTTTAAAGTAAATATTACTATCTGTGGTGCCCTTACTGACTCCTTGTTGTATCAAGTAGTGCCTATCCAATCTTGTATACCAAGCTCGGGAGCTTGCTTCAAACCATATAGAGCCTTCTTCAACTTACATACCATATCTGATTGATCTTTCAACTGAAAAAATTCTAGTTGTTACATGTATACCTCTTCCTCCAATTCACCATTCAGAAAAAAAACTTCACATCCATCTGATAGACTTTAAAAACTTTATGTGATGCAAATGCCAAAAACATTCTGATAGCTTCCATTCTACCACAATAGAAAAAGTCTCCTCATAATCTATACCTTCTACTTGTGAGTAACCCTTGCACACAAGTCTTGTCTTGTTTCTTACCACTTTTCCATTCTCATCCAACTTATTCCTGAATACCCACTTAGTTCCAATTATGTTCTTGTCTGCCAGTCTAGGGAACAATTCCAAAGTATTATTTTTCTCTATTTGCATAAGTTATTCTTCCATTTCCTTCATCCAATGCTCATCCTTACATGCTTCACTCACTAATTTAGGTTCAACTTTAGAAAGTAAACATAAATTTACCTCAATTTCAACAACTTTGTTTCTTGTTAATACACCTTTCCTATTATCTCCAATGATTTGATCTTCGAAATGATTCTTTTGCACATACTTGGGGGTTTTAGGGATCTTCTCCAGAGCTTCTTCCTCTTCATTCTACAAGTCTTGTTAATTATATTTCTCTTCCACTTCTCTACAACCAGGTTCATCTGACACATATCCATCTACTACAATAGAATTCTTCATGTTTCATCAACTTTAAAATTTACACTTTCAACTATCTTTCTCAACCTTTTGTTATAACATCTATAAGCTTTACTTCTAATAGAATATCAAAGGTAGATACCTTCATAAGACCTTGCATCAAACTTTCCTAAGTTTTCTTCTTCTCTTTTGATGCAACATTTTCTTCCAAACACTCTAAAGTACTTCACAGTAGGAATCCTTCCATACTATAGCTCATAAGGAGTCTTTGTGCTATTAGCTTTAGCTTGAACAATAGTATGAATCACTTCTCTCTAGTAGACTTGTGGTATATTTTCATCTTTCATCATAGTCCTTGCAACTTCTTGAATAGTTTTGTTTCTCCTTTCAAAAACTCCATTTTGTTGAGGAGTTGTAGGGGCAAAATAATTCCTCTTAATTCCATGAACTTCACAAAACATGTTAAAATCATTGGAAGTGAATTCACTACCTCTATCAAACCTCAAACATTTTATTTTAAAATCCATTTCATTATCAACAATAGCTTTAAATGCCTTAAATTTATCTAATGCATCAGATTTCTCTCTAAGAAAAGTAGCCCATGTCATTCTAGAATAATCATCAATCAAAAGCATAAAGTATCTATCAACTTGTAGAGTTCTCACCCTTGTAGGATCACAAAGATATGCAAGCATTGATTCTAGCAATCTGGTAGTAGATTGTTCCTTTCCCTTAAAGCTATTCATTTTTTATTTTCCAAATTGACAACTCTCATAGACAACATTGGTAGGTTTTGTGATTCTAGGTAAATATCTCACAACATGAACTGAACTAATTCTTGCCAAATTATCAAAATTCATGTGACACATCCTCCAGTGCCATAACCAACTATCATTAATATGTGACATAAATAAATGACCATTAGCACCCTCAAGATGATAGATGTTTCCATTTGTTCTCTTACAAACAATGATCACCATTTCAGACCCTTTCTAGATCTCACATGCTTCATCCTTGAACACATGATTATACCGTTTTTTACACATTTTTTTGGCACTCAAGAGATTATGTTTTAATCCCTTAACATAGTTTAAACATTATCAATATTATGCTTGACATCAAAACTGATTGAACCTATTCCACAAATATTAGTTCTTGAATCATCTCCAAATTTAAGTAGTCCTCCATCATACTTTTCAAGTTGAACAAAATTACTTTTGTCTCTGGTCATATGATTAGAACAACCACTCTCAACAACCTAGTAATTCTTATCTTCTTTGACATGAAAAGCATATACCAAAGTACCTTCAACCTTATCCTTCATCTCCATAATACTTTCCCTCACACAACTTTCAAGGTTAGCAGAACCAGATTCTTCTTTTATAGCCAAAAACATACATTCATTATCTTCAAAATCTCCATAGTCAGATTCATCATTAGAAATACCAACATCTTATTTCACATAGTAAGCTTTCCTAATCATCTTTCCTTTATTTTCCTTATTCTTATTTTTTAGATCTCTCTTTGGACATATAGAAGCATAAAGACCTATATCACCACAATTAAAATATTTAAAAGGTAATTAACCTTTGTACTTACTAGTGTCCTTTTTCATCTTGCTCACAAAGTTAGCTTCCAAATCATCAAGATCTTCATCACTTGAATCTTCAACCTTCTTTGATTTATCAGCCTTGAAAGGAGGCTCTACTTTTGTACTTTTCTTCATTTTTCTCATTTCAAATGTAGTTAGAGTACCAATCAACTAATCTCTAGAATAATTATCAAAATCAATTGTTTCCTCAATAACAGATACCTTTCAACTGTAGCAATTTGGAAGAGATTTGATAACTTTCTTTACAACTTTAGATTCTTTAACTATTGCACTAAGGCCTTTGATATTACTTACCAATTCATCAACTCTCTATATGTAGCCTTTTATTGTTTCATCTTCAGACATATGCATAATTTCAAACTGTGCCTTCAAGTTCTATAACTTTTCTTGTTCAACCTTTGGATTTACCTCATAAATGCTTTCTAACTTATCCCAAACTTCTTTAGCAGTCTTCAAACTCATAAATTTAACTAATTCATTATTTGAAAGACTATTCACAATAATGAACCTTGCTCTAGCATGGATCTCATGTGACTTCATTTTTGCACTTATACTCAGACCATTCAGAGGTGGAGTATATGTATTTTGATAAACCTTATCAATTTCATATCCTTGAGCACACAAATATCCTTCCATCTTTGTCTTCCAAAACATATAATATGAGCGACCAAATCTAGGATATTCTAAAGGAATCTTATTCAACATCCCAAATCTACCTCAAGTGGTTAAGCTCTTCTTCAAGGAACCTTGCTCTAATACTAATTTTTAAAATGAACAAGAAAACTAAGAGGGGGGCTAAATCAGTTGTAGCAAATTAAACATTCAAAACCCTCAATAGTAATTAAATCCACAATCATTCATTAAACCCTAATTTTGTTAGATTGATTAAACATGAAATGCAGATAATAGAAACTAAAATCACAACACCACGCACAAGAGAACACCTAATTTACATAGAAATCCCAATGAGGGAAAAACCATAGTGAGGATTAGTTCATAATAGAAGTAATAGAAAAATTGGTACAAAGGGGCTCACTGCCAGAATAAGACACATTGTCCAAAAGGCTCACAACTAGGGTTCACTGTCATAGAAAGAATACAATAAGATATAAGAAGAAAGTTACATAGAGAAAACACTTCTCAATGCAACAAGGAGTCCACCACAATTTCTTGCACACTTTCATAGTCTCACATGAAAATTTTTGGATGCCTTCAACTCACTACCTTTAGGAACACTAACATGAAGTTCACACTGTTCTACTCAATTTTGCATCACACACAACACTCACACCAATATTGCATCTATATTTATTCTTACTCTTTTGCTCACCCTCTTGCATCAACACCATACATATTTATATCAAGTTCTACCTCAAAAAATTTCTCCAATGTCGACCATTAGCCGTTATACATTCAAATTCAAAATAAGTCGATACCTAAACATTTCCACAGTGGATAGGAATGAAAGGAAACCTACATAAATCCTTAATTAGGACCTAAATAAATCTCAACACACTTCAACATGCTTCCACAAGCCTCACATATAGTGCCAAACACAAGGTCAGCCAACACTTGTGTAAAACACATAGACATTAAGTACACACTTCTTAAACCAAAATGAAAGTTTCAAACAACATAATTCACTTGAATTCAATTTAGTATAACCCACGAACAACTTAAGATTCATCAAACACTTCATCCAAGCTCGTATCAACAGGTACTTCAACTTAGAACAACTGATAACCCTTATTTGCATATTGATAAATGAAAATCACACTATACTACACCAAATAAGTAAATTCTTCAACACATAAATATAAAAGAATTATAATAATTTTCCCAAATCTACACAACCTAAATCCAAATAGCAAAGAAACGTAGAGCAAATACATTTCTCTCAGACTGCAAAAAACATCATTGAATAATTGGTTCACCCATTAGTGAAAATATCTCACATTGTAGAATGATCCAGAAACCAAAAGGTTGAATGTAGCAACCTATGACACCTTTGAATAACCTATAAGATCCGCACAGGAATACCATCAACACTAAAATAATGCAGAGCATAATATCAGAGCACACTATGAACATTTGCACAACACAGTTTTACCCTGTTTATTAAATTTTCTCAAAAGTAGTTGGAAATCAAGTACCAAAGAAATCATCTCAACTCATTACTTCATTCCAACTCATCTTCACTCTGCAACAAAGTAATATCTCCATGTACCCACAACACTTCCTCAAGGTCTCAACTACACATGCACAACATCTTTTCCTCTTTACCACAATTTTCTCAATATCCTCAACATCTTCATCCCATAATTGACATCAATGACAACAACAGTCAATAGACTTCCTGTTGACATCAATGAAAAAACCTTCATTCTTGCAACATATATATCATTTGCAGACTTGTAGAATACAAATTCAGTTAGCCATAAGCAAGAAAATATGAAACTTGTAAAATGTCAACCTTCACATCCATTAGTGGTATACAAAAATTATTAATCATAATATACATCTTTCAAATGAGTTGGAATGACCCAGACAACATTTACAAATAATCCTTAAGCTTTGCTCACACTTGAACTTGTGGCACACATCATCGATATACCTTAGTTGGCTTTAGAAAAAATATAACTTCACAAAACAACTTGAAATAAATATGTGGTACTAGAAACACAAAATATCTTCATGCACTTCATACCTTTGACACTATGAGACATGTGGAGATTCCATGCAAACTCATATAATTGAAATACATAATATCCTACTGGCACAAATATACAACATATTTTCTACTGAAGATTAAGCATCTAGAACCAACTATATCAAACTCACTTTGAAAATTGAACTTATGGAGTGCCAAAACACTTGAAACATCAATATAAAATGCCTTGGGCATCATTGAGTATGTCCTCAAAACTGGCTGGAAAAAACTTCACATCCAGAGGAATGCAAAGCATTCCAACAAGTCTTTTGAACCACTATGGTTTGCCATAGCATAGACTAGAACTTTGTCACTTGTAACTTTCACTGCAGAAAGAATAATGACATGAAAACTTGGATATAGCACCTTCACATCTCCATTAACTTAACTTTTGAACTGCAATACTAAATCTTTATCTTCTGAAGGATGCAAACCAAAATATTGTGACTTTGTCTTAGAGAATACATTGTGAATTCCTTGGACATAAATTTTACAACCTGTCATTGAGTGCGGTACACCAAACTAACAAAATATCACTGTAGGCATACTGAAAACACATTAAGACATGTGTACCCACCTTCACATCATACTTAAGCAACACTCTGATTACTAATCTTCCATATACTACAATGTTGACTTGCATTATTAGTTATCTTTGCACATTAACAATATCTAGAGCATATACAACCATAATTACGCTTTTGACATCAATGACAAGCAAGCTTATCAAGCTACAACACTTGATACCAACATTTGGCATACTCCAAATTTTTAAGTCCACTAGGAGCTCTTAAGAAAATATCTTATTTACTTATCACTCTAGAAAAAACATGACTAAATATAAATTACTTAGCATGGATTCTCATATAAAAATTTTAAGTGAAAATATTTACAATATTCTCTATAGATGTGAGCATTAAATAGACTTAGATTCACTCAACCTTTTGGTTTTAAAATACATAATTTTAAATCACTAAAGGGCTTGATGAATGTGAGTCACTTTATAATATAACATAATCATCATTCCTAGGAGTTATACACTAGTAGACATCCAATTCTCCCTTCTAGGAACAAATGTTAGTCATAGATTTAATTTGATAAATCAATAACTAAGAAATACACTAATAGACCTATAACCAAGGTTTTATTCAATAAATCAAGATTCCAAAATTTCCTTGATAAAAAAAATTAAGATTTACAAATCCCTAAAGACGCTAAGCATAAGAAAATCATACCTAGGTCTTATAGTGATTTAAAATTGTTTAACTTCCATCAAGGGAATTTGGAGGCTTATATAAAATCTAGACTAACTTTGGAGTGTAGATGTAGTGTAGGAAATTTTATACCTTCACAATTTCACATTATGTTTGGGTCCCTTAATTCATTGGACTTAATTAAGCTTCTAATTTTCCAAATTATGCATTTGAAAGCCTTATTTTTACTATTTCTTTAAAGGAGAGTCAACATTAAATAAGTACATTTAATATCTAAATTTCCTAGGATTATAAGTGTCTTGGAAATATAGGCCATGACCCATTCACCCAGGGGTGAATGGGTCCCTTTTATGTGCTAGGACCTATTTTAAAATATGTTTTTGGAGGTAATTTAACATTTAAAATTCAAATTGAAAGTGTCAGCTTTTGAAATCTAATTTTTGGGAAATTAGATAAACACCTATAAATATAGTATTTTTATCATTTGAAATCCATCTAGAATTAAGGAAAAAATTAAGAGAAAATATTATTGTTAAGAGTATTCAAGAGCAATATTATTAGTCATTTATAGCAGCAATCAAGATTCTAGCATCATGTCAAAGTTATGTGTTTTCATGTTGTCTTGTGAAGGCTACCAACTGTTGAAGGTCTTCATACATTCAAGAATTCAAGCAAATCAAGCAAGAAAGACCGAATTCCCTTAAAGAGATGTGTATGAATTCAGTCCTTCAGGGAAGCCTTTGAAGGGTGGTGAATTGCAACAAGTGTTCATTCATCATTTCCTTCCCTTTTATTATCTTTTTATCAAGGTTTAATTACCAATCTAGGGTTTGACCAATGCAAACCAACATACAAACAAAAAAAATATTTTTCCCTCTGTGTATGTGTAGATTATACATTGAAGAAGGATTTAAGAGATCATGAAGAGTAATATTGTGTTGTTGCATTTGTTGTCATCAAAGTTGTCAAGACATGAAAACTAAGTTGTAGAATTTATTTTTGTCATTCCAACAAGTTTACAATTGGAATAGTCATCTCAACTATAACATCAGAGGAGTGTAAAAGGTGCTTTCAAAAGCCCTAGATCAAAGACGCATTCAACCAAGGGAAAACTAGTCCCTCTGCACACATCTAAATCAAGATTTGGTGATAAGTAAATACCCTATGACATCTCCTAGATTTTCCTATAAAGTATTGTTACAGTATGCTTATCTTCGAGAATCTACATTTTACATATTAGGTCTTATAGTTTCATTATTTTATTCATTCTAAATCATTTCCAATTTATTCCTAAGACTCTAAAAGATTAGGTCGAGGTCTGATTGATTCACCTTGGAGATTGAAATTAAATCTATGTACCTTGTTGATTTGTATCCTAATAAAATCTTAGAAATATTAGAATCAACCTTAGGTTTTGCAAACTAAGCTTAGGGTCTCTTTCCACCATATTTCTAAATTTCACTTTGGTGAACTTGAAATTCATACATGATGACCTTTCTAATTTGGTTGTCTTTCAAACCCTATATGTATATTTTGCATTTTTGTGTTTTGCATTATTCATTTAGGGTTACATATTGAATGTTTGCATCATTTAGAACTCATAAAAATCCAAAAATATTACATACATTTTGCATTAGAGTTTCATTAGTGTGTGTTTCAATCATATAGATCAAGATTTCATTCAAAATTGCACTTAAAATTATCACTTTTGTTTATAAATTGTCATACATTTGCACTTGCATTTCACCAGAAAATTTTGAAAAAAATAGTCACTGTAAGATCACATTGCAACTAGAAATAGTAATCATAAACAGTAACTTAGAAACTCAAATTTTTAATTTTTAGACCCTTGTACAAAGACTCTATTGGTACTTTCAAATTTTCAAATTTGAAGTGCCCATATTGAAAATTTAGCCTTTGCACACTCAGAAATGCCCCCAAAAAAATCTGCCCAAGTGACCTACTTTGGAGGGTCACAATTTGAATCCAATTGATTTTCAAACCAAACCCCTTTGCAGAAACATTTACTTGACATATGAGAATGTGCATGTCAATTTTCAGCTTCCCGTGATGAGTTTTGATAGTGTTTTGAAAAGCAAAGCTGGAGGGTTTTGACACTTTTTTGTTGTTTGCATAATTTCAGTCTTGCGAAGTAGCCTCTTGTTCAAGTTGATATTTTGCAACTGGATGATCATTATGTCAAATGTATTGTTGCTCTCCATTCTCCCTACATTCATGTACTCTCCTGTCCGATCTTAGAGTCTTAGGATCGAATTTGCTATTTTTTCAAGATCAAAAGCAGATGTAGTTTGTTCAGTTTTGCACCTGCATTTCTGACAATGTTTCAAAGTGGTCATCTTTGACCCCTAATATCTCGTGAAGAATAATGACTGAAGAAAATATCTTTTGCACACATACTCAGTGTACCTAGATGAGATTATGTTTCCAGTGGCAGCCCCCCATAAGTTTTTTTGATATTTTTTCAAAGTGGTGACTTTGAGAGCCATGATTGGTTTTGAACATGTGCAATTGCAGAAATGGCCGACTGAGCAACTTTGACATTGAATAATTTCACCTCGGGATCTATTTTTCCAAACCATCTTTTGCATTACATTATGGGGTCAAATTTCTACACACCTGTTCAATTTTTTTCCTTCAGGATAAGTTCTGATAGGTTATTTAATTGCTTTCTAATCACGACAAGGCCAAAAATGGTGTTCCGGAAAGTTTAAAATTTTGAAAATCTAAGGACAACCCATTTATTTTTTTGGTCTAAAACCTCTACAAGTCCATTTTCATAAAAAATGGAGGTCATATGATGTGTTATTTTAATGCATTTCTGGTGTGGCGAACACGTCTTGGGGGCCAATTTACAAAGGGGGTACTTGATTCTTGATGGCTAGGAAAAGTTTGAGGAAATGGGTTTTCTCTAAATAATTGATTAGGGCCGCATGCAAAAAATATTGGCTCCGAGTGTCCCGTTTGTCGTAGTGAATTTTCTCCGTTTGGCCTACAGGCGTAATTAAAATGTGCATTTTTTCTAAAGTTTTAAATGCTTATGTTTAAAATATTTTTGAATATTTTAAACATTATACAAATATGAAAAATGCATTTTGGGAAAATTGGAAATGCATTTCAAATGTTCATAAGGAAAAACAAGTTTAATTCTTGCTTTCTATTGGTCGAAGTCATGACAACACGACATCACAACTTCACAGGAAAACTCATCATCAGTCGTTGTTTTGATCTGTTCTTCACATATGAATTGGCAATGAGCGATGGTGGTTTCCTCTCATTTCTCATCGTGGATTGGAGGTCTCTTTTCCAAATCAAATCAGCGATGAGCAATACTATTTCCTTTTTGTGGCATATTGCTGATTTATGTCTTCACATTCTCCTTGCATTCGTGATACATGATGCTTGTGCGGTGGTATCGACAATGTTTGTGTAAGGAAATGGCGGATCTAGAAAAGCATCCATAGCAATCTTTGATGGAATTTTAATAGCAAGGTAAATGTAAAGGCACAAGCAAATGGTTTCTAGAGCCAATTAAAAAGGGGGAATTCAAATTTTCTTTGTTGGTAAGAGAAAATGTAAATGCACGGTTGGGGTTTTTCAAGCAGTTGTAGAATTTATGGATGCTTTGTGTGTGCTCTGTAAACCACCTATTGTGGCTAGCCCGTACACACAATGACTTCAATGATGGAGATAATGTTGCAGATTGACCATTGTAAACATTTACTTGGTGTGGCCGAGGTTTGAGAAGCAGCAGAAACTTGAAAAATTTAGGGATACGCGATGATGCTTTCTTCAAATTTCACTCATCGTTGTGTGAAGACATATTTTTCCTAGTGCATCCGCGATAAAATGGTTGGAGAATAAATTAAAGTATGAAGGTGAAAATCCCAAGTGGAGTAAAGTTAAAAGCCTTCATAATATAATTAGAACAATGGTTTTCTTTGCTGGAGGAGAAATATAGAGCTCTCAGCAATTGCTAATAATTTTCACCTTTTCACTTTGCATTCGAGATGAGCGATGAAAATGCTTGCAAAGTTTGAGTGAATGTGATGGGCTTAGATGTTGTTGGAAATACATGAGAGGGTAAATTAAATGTTTTCACAAATAAAATTTATTTGTTGCTGGGAAAATAAAAGTGAAGTATATGCACATGGCTAAATGTTTATTTCCCGAGTAAAACAAATCAAGGCCTCCATAAGATTAAAATCAATATTTTAATCTGGGAAATATCTAAATGTGAGAGTGGAACATAGAGACCTAGGTAAATATTGTTTTTATTATTTTATAGCAAAAGGTAAGAGGTAATTAAATCTTTTACATATAAAGGCAAGAAAAAAGCATTTTATTGGAATTAAAAGGTAAAACCTTCTCACAATAAAAGCAAACCATGAGTTATAGGGCAGCAAAATGTAAATTGCACAGGTGAAAGAAGATTTTCACTTAAAGAGATTTTTTAGTTGCAAGTAAAAGGTATATTTTTCAACAAGAGAACAAAGAGGAATGATGATTTTTTAGGTTGGGGAATATTTTGTTTTTGCAGGGCAGTGAAGTGAGGAGCAAGAAAACAAAGAGGAGGTGAAGTCTTTTGCAAGTAAAGGCATTTTCAACATGGGTAAAAGGCTGAATGGAGAAAATGATGAGTCTTCCCATGAGGAATATTTTATGTTACAGGGAAAGCACAAGATTCATGAATCAAGGAGCAGATTGAAGTTTCTTTAGGAAGCAAGGGCAGTTACAGATCAAGGGAGCTAAGGATGTCAGGTGTCTTTAATGGATGAATTCTAGGGCTTCTTCTACTTCTATATCTTTCTTCTTCTTCTCTTTTGTACAAGGTTCTGAAATTTTGAATTAGGTGAATAAGGTAGAGTAGTGTTAAGTCTGAGTTGTAAATGGAGTATGTAAATTGTAACAACTAGGTTTTATGAGCAAATGTTAGCCAATTTGTGTAACATTGTATTATTGTTGTAAAGTTGTCTCCAGATTTGTATGTTTTTTATTATATGAATTCAATATATCAAGGATTGTTTGACTTTGTCATCACAACTTTCCTGTGATTGTGTTATTTGGCCATGGTTCTCTTTCAAGTAAAGAGTTAAATTAATTTGATCAAATCACCATAGTCTTGAGTGCACAAGTGGGATCGGTGAGTAGAACTTTATGGCAATAAGAGTTGGCTTGTTAATGCAAGGCATTAACATATTTTAAATTCATTGGTTGAACTTAACTTGCTGATAGGAGCTCTGTTACAATTTTATATTGGACTCCATGGCCCACGATTAGGCACTGACCTATCATAAAGCCTGAAACATTTTAGAAACAATTATTATAAATTTAAATCATATTACTTATTAGTCCCAGTTTGTTTGTGTGTTGAGCTCATTTTAATGAATCACATCTCTCATGTTTAAATGAGGCATTACTGTAGAGGTTAGCCAAGCTTTTAGAGTATTGTCTTTCAAAAAATTAGAGGAGAACCATATGTTTACATTGTATTTGGTACTTTAGCACACAAGTATCTATAAATATACTATTGGGATTACCCTCCCTGGTTTAATAGAGTTAGAAGTGTAGAAGATTTTAGTCTCTTTGACTAAATCTTGTTTGTTGGCCACATCAACCTGTTGAGTCTGAATATGAGAGAGTGGCTACTCTTTAGGACTCATTGCATCTGTTGATTTGAGAACCAACATATTCGCGACTCTACTAGGGAGTAACTTGATAAAATCCTGAAGATCATCATGCCTTACAGAGTCATTCAGTTTGTTGGTCTGTAGTTTTCGGTCAGAATGATCCAAGGACCTACATACTTGAAGGAGATTGCTACAATGTTTTTGATGTATTCTTGAAGTTTGGTGCTTTGCTAGTGGAGAAAACTCAGAAATACATAGATCTTGGAAGAAGCTTTCTACTCTTTGAAGATCTTTTCCTCTTTCAAAGAGGTGGCGACTCTACATAAGTTTCTACATCACCATAATTGTAGCAGTTCTCAGGTATTTTTCTATTATAAAATTCTTGTATGAAGGCATACAACAAAAAGTTCTAGTTAATACTGTCCCTTATTCAATATTTCAAGATACTAGTAGAAAGGGAAATGAGAAAGTATGATATTTCTAAAAGGTACTAAGAAGAAACTAGTTGTAGAGGGAATAAATTCTTTATTTGCAAAAATGTATTGTTGTCCTAGTTCTCCCTCTACAAGCTGTGTATCATGCCTGGAACACAACCCTGTCCTCAAAGGAAAGTGTTCACTAATGAGAGATACGACCCTCTAGATTTCAGTAAAATCCAAGGTTACCACATTCTCTCCCAAGAAGAATTAATGAATGTTTGCCTAAGTTTAGAGGAGGTTTTGAAGAATCAACATCACAACATGTACAAGTTTTTCTTGATGTAATGGAAGACTGTCAAATAGTAGAAGAAGATGCTATCATGAAGTTTTTTGTAAGAACTTTAAAAGATAATGCTGAATATTGGTTTTCTAGTTTACCAATGCATTCCATATGTTCATGGAAAGAGCTTGAGAAACTGTTCATGGATGAATTTGGTGAAGTGAATGATGAATTATTTTCTGAAGAAATAAATCTGCATACCCAAGAAGAATATGAAGAGAAAACTGAAAATGAGGTTGAACTTATGTCACCTATTGATGTATTGTTTGATATAGAAAGGTTTGAGGATGAATCCATCTATGGTTTTCATGATAGATTCATGAAATTTTTGTTTGCTATACCAGAATCAGAAAGACCTGATGAGTTATTTTGCATTGATTTGTTCTATGAGAATTGTGAGTCAGGTTTGAGTACTATGCCAGCTCACTTGAAGCCCCCTCTTAAATGTTTATATCAATGGCTATCAATAATTGAAGAAATGATAGAGAAGTATGGAACTAATCTCATGAATATCTTATGTGATGGTACTTTTTCAAGACTTAATCACATAGATCTAGATGGTATAGTGGAAGACAAGAATGATGCATCATTAGGTGATGAGGAAGTTGTTTTTGAACAACCTACAAGAAGAAATATACTCAGATGAAGGCTGCAATGATGCATGAAATGAAAGTATTTTCTCTTCTATGGACTTTGAATATACAGTTGAAGATCATGTTGATTCTGAAGTTTCATGTCTTCATGATGAGAACAATGGTGTTGTAAATGAATTTTTGTAACTAGCTGAAAAGAATTCTTGTATGGGTGATCACGATGATTTCAATTCTATTTGCAGCCCTAGTGACTATGATTCCTCTCATGAGGAAGAGGTAGAATTAATCTCTTCAAGTGGAAAGTTCTCCAACAAGGAAAATGATGACAATACTTTTGAAAGCTCACAAGAACAAGATGATGGATATGAACTGAATATTTTGTTTGAAGAAGACATGTGTGATCAACAATGTAATGAATGCTTGTGATACCTTGAAATTTCCTACACGCTCTAAGTGTGTGAATCTAACTAAGAAACATGAAAGACAAAACACCAAGGACACCTCAAAGATTAGCCAAAGAGGTTACAACGAAAAGGAATGCAAATAAATGAAACACAAACACTTTTACCTCCCTTGTTGTTGAAACTTCTTTGATTGGCCCTTGCTTGGATGGGTTGTGTGCTCCTTAGATGATAGATTGAGTGACTATAATGTAAGCTTCAATATGCAAAATGATGAAACAAAGATGGTTGAATGATTGAAAAAAGGCTTGGACAACATGTAGTTATGAGAGTGCAAAGTGTTGAGAATGCAAATTGGCAGCATAATGGTGCAAAATGGCTAGAAGTGTTGTGAAGGCAAAATGGCAGCATAAGGTTATGAAAATCAAAAGTGTTTGAGAAGGAAAATGGGCAGCATGTGGGTGCTCAAAAATGAAGTGTTGTGGAAATTCCCTTGAGGAGGGGGTATTTATAGGAGAATTTGAATTCTCTAGAGAATTCAAGGGTCAAGATTGCTCCAACAAGGCCAAGATGAAGGGCTATGGTGGGTTGAGAACCCACAAGCCCTCACATCTTGACATGTGGAGGGTGAAATGGACAAGAGGATATGAGGTGGAGATGAGTTGTCAAGAGGGTACATGAGGTGGAGGAAGTACAAGTACCTTGCAAGTACATTGGGAGATGGGAAGAATCTTGGGTGAATAAAAGTGAATTTTAAATTCACAATGATTGGAAGAATCTAGAGGGTAAAAGGTGGGCTCCAAAAAGGTGGGACTTGGTCACATGTGAAGATTGTGACAAGTCCAAGGTTGGTCACATGTGGTGATTGTGACAAGTCCAAGGTTCTAGAAGCCTTGGAAGGATGGAATGTGAATTAAAAATTCACATATAAAGGAGGGGAATCTAGGACAAATAAAAAGGAATTAAAAATTCCTTGGAGAATGATTAGGCTTAATTAATTTATAATTAGAGGATAATTAGGGGCTAATTAGGATTAAAAGCCAACTTGCAAAAGTTGGAGGATGTGACACATCTAATCAAGGATTAGGCATGTGCACATCCTTAATGAAAAGATTAAGAAATGGATTAGGATTAGATGAAAATGACATGTGAGGAATTAAATAAATGTAATATTTATTTAATTTATTTGATGAAAAGAGGATTAAGGAGGGTAAGGTATTTAATTATTAATTAAATACCTTAGGATTTAGCAGAATTAAAGATATTAATTAAATAATAGTAATATTATTTAATTAACTAGGCTAAGAGGATGTTTAGACGAAAAGTGATAAATTTGGATAAATTAAGTGTCCAAATTTGGATGTCTCTGGTACAATTGGTCATGCCAATTATACAAGTGAGTGTAGCATTGATGAAAGCTTTCATGATGATGATACAGAAGAGCCTACTGATTTGAAGAGTTCTTTTGAGAATGTCAGCATATCAGATGAAAGTGACAGAACATGCAATGATTTTTAGTCAAAGCAATCATATGTGAGAAGTTGCAATGAAGAGATAAATGATGGTTTTCAATTTGACAATGAGAAAGGTAGCTCTGTTGATTGTGGTAGTAGTGTAAATGGAGAAGGAGATATGTATACAAGAGGTTCATTGAATGAATAATCTAAAGTAGTTGATTATGAATGGCATGAATATGTTGATTATAATAAACAAGGAACTCCTCTTTTGTTTGATGCTTTACCTTCTTCTGTTCATGTTGCTGCCTTTGAAGTTATCCCTGAATGTTAGCATGAGATCAACATTGAAGAATTTGTACTTGATAGTGGAAATGAAGAGATAAATGTTAGTACAACTAATGATGCTCTTTATGATGAGTTTTCACTTGAAGAATGTGATTGTGTCAATCACATGGATGCATATGAGGATATTTTTTCTGGATCTGCAACTCATAGTTTTCCTCTTGAGTAGTATGTTTCAGATTGTCATGGTGATACTGTAGGAGGTGATGTTGAATATGATTCTACTTGCAGTAGTGAATGTGTTTTAAACAGTCATTATCAGAAGTTTGTTTCAGAAGTGAAATTAGAGTCATCTAAGCTTGCGTTTGAAACCTTTGTGTGTGACAACATTACTAATGCTGATAGTCTTGTCTATGAGCTTGAATTAGGAAACATTGTTTGGGATGTTGATGCATTCTTTGAATGCTATGAATTGAATGTGGGTAATGGACATATGGATGTTAATGAGTCTTATTTTCAAAACATTGAGGCATGTAATAATGTGATTAAGTTGTGTTGTTGGGATGATAAAAAAATCACATGTGATGCAATTTAGTTGGATGAGTTACAAATGTGTGAGCACTCTTTTCTTGACACATAGAAGGATTGCACACTATTTCTGAAGGATGATCTCTTTTCTAACTATAACTATTATGAAGGGGTTAATGAATGTGATGAGACTATGTCTTCACATACTCCTGGTCACCATCCTCATGTTCTATCATTTTCCACAAGATCAAAAAATGCAATGAGTGGCAGTGATATTGCCTATGTCATTTGGTTGCAATGTAACAATAAAGCTAAATACAAGGGCATCCTAACACTTGTGTTTGCAAAAATGAAGTCACTCATATTTATGTGGTATGACAGAGGCAGATATGGATTAAAAGGGATCAAAATTTTTAATAGATTGGTATTTGATAGGGGTAATAACTAGCTTCCCTTTTCCATTTGGTGGCCTAGGGTTGCCAAACGAGGTTAAAAAGTTAAAAAAATAAAGACTATATTGCCCAATGATTCTAGCACCTGGTCTGCTCTCCCAAAGATCTGAATTATTGCTATGCCCATAGGGGGCATACATCCCCAGGAAGAGCCACTGTTGGAACCTTCAAATTTTCAAATTTGAAGTGCCTATATTGAAAATTTAGCCTTTGCACACTAAAAAATGCCCCTAAAAAATCTGCCCAAGTGACCTACTTTGGAGGGTCACAATTTGAAGCCAATTGATTTTCAAACCAAACCCCTTTGCAGACACATTTACTTGACATAATGTGCATGTTAGTTTTCAATTTCCCATGATGAGTTTTGACAATTTTTTGAAAAGCGAAGCTGAAGGGTTTTGACACTTTTTTGCTATTTGCATAATTTCAGTCTTGCGAAGTAGCCTCCTGTTCAAGTTGATATTTTGCAACTGGATCATTGTTATGTCAAATCGATTGTTTCTCTTCATTCTCCCTACATTCATGTACTCCCCTATCCGATTTTAGAGTCTCGAGATTAGATTTTCTATTTTTGCAAGATCAAAAGTAGATGTAGTTTGTTCAGTTTTACACCTGCATTTTTTACAATGTTTCAAAGTGGTCATGTTTGACCCCTAATATATCGTGAATAATAATGACTGAATAAATTATCCTTTGCACACATACTTAGTGTACCTATATGAGCTTATGTTTCTAGTGGCAACCCCCAGAAGTTGTTTTAACATTTTTTCAAAGTGGTGACTTTGAGAGCCCTGATTGGTTTTGAACATGTGCAATTGCATAAATGGCTGACTGAGCAACTTTGACATTGAATAAATTTCACCTCGGGATCTCTTTTGCTGAACTATCTTTTGTATTACATTATGGGGTCAAATTTCTACACGCCTATTCAATTTTACGCCTTCAGGATAAGTTCTGATGGGTTGTTTAATTTCTTTGCTGACTGAGCAACTTTGACATTGAATAAATTTCACCTCGGGATCTCTTTTGCTGAACTATCTTTTGTATTACATTATGGGGTCAAATTTCTACACGCCTATTCAATTTTACGCCTTCAGGATAAGTTCTGATGGGTTGTTTAGTTGTACCCATGATCCATTTACTTCACTTAAAAATAGAGGTCATATGATGTGCTATTTTAATGCATTTCTGGTGTGGCAAACACATCCCAGGGGCCAGTTTACAAAGGAGGTACCTGATTCTTGATGGTTGGGAAAATTTTGAGGAAATGGGTTTTCTATAAATAATTTATTCTCTCAAATATCTATGATAAATTAAATCATTAATTATTAAATTTAAATCATCTTTAAAATATTTTTAATGTTTTAAACATTATCTAAACTCTTAAAAAATGCATTTAGGAAATGCAAATTGGAAATACATTTTTCAAATGTTTATATAAGGAAAACTAGAGTTTTGGTTCTTGCTTTCTATTGGCCAAAGTCACACAACACAACTTCATGGGAAAACTCAACAGTAGTTGCTGTTTTGATCCATTCTTCACATTTGAATTTTTGATCAGCGATGGCGGTTGCCTCTCATCGCCCATCAAAAATTGGAGGTCTCTTTTCCAAATCAAATCAGTGATGAGCAATACCATTTCCTCTTTGTGGCATATCGTTGATTTATGTCTTCACTTTCTCCTTCCATTCGCGATGCGCGATGCTTGTGCACTGGTATGGCAATGTTTGTGTAAGGCAATGGTGGATCCAAAAAAATCCATGGAAATATTTGATGGAATTTTAATAGCAAGGTAATGTAAAGGCACAAGCAAATGGTTTTTGGAGCCGATTAAAAAGGGGGAATTCAAATTTTCTTTGCAGGTAAGAGAAAATGTAAATGCACGAGGGGTTTTTCAAGCAGTGGCAAAATTTATGGATGCTCTATGTGTGCTCTACAAGCTGCCTATTTTGGCCATCCTGTACACACACAATGGCTTCAATGATGGAGATAAAGTTGTAGATTGACCACTGTAAACATTTACTTGGGGTGGTCGAGGTTTGAGAAGGAACAAAAACTTGAAAAATTTAGGGATATGCGATGATGCTTTCTTCAAATTTCACTCATCGTTGTTTGAAGACATATTTTTCCTAGTGCATCCACGATGGAGCGATGATTTCGCTCATCACTATTCTCAAACCTCCTTTTTGTGATGTATTCACGATGAGCAAAGTTTCCTTATTCTGATCATGCATCACTAATAAATATTATCTTTCCCATATGACATTAGAGATGTGCGATAAAAATGGTTGGAGAATAAATTAAAGTATGAAGGTGAAAAGCCCAAGTGGAGTAAAGTTAAAATCCTTCTTAATATAATTAGAACAATGGTTTTCTTTGCTAGAGGAGAAATATAGAGCTCACGACAATTGCTAATAATTTTCACCTTTTCACTTTGCATTCAAGATGAGCAATGAAAATGCTTGCAAAGTTTTAGTGAATGTAATGGGCCCGAATGTTACTAGAAATAAATGAGAGGGTAAATTAAATGTTTTCACATATAAAATTTTATTTGTTGTTGGGAAAATAAAAGTGAAGTATATGCACATGGGTAAATGTTTATTGCCTGAGTGAAACAAATCAAGGCCTCCATAAGATTAAAATCAAGATTTTAATCTGGGAAATATCTAAATGTGAGAGCGGAACATAGAGACCTAGGTAAATATTGTTTTTATTATTTTACAACAAAAAGTAAAAGGTAATTAAATCTTTTACATATAAAGGCAAGAAAAAAACATTTTGTTGGGAATTAAAAGGTAAAAGCTTCTCATGGTAAAAGAAAACCATGAGTTACAAAGGAGCAAAATGTAAATTGCATAGGTGAAAGAAGATTTTCACTTAAAGAGATTTTTCAGCTACAAGTAAAAGGTATATTTTTAAACAGGAGAACAAAGAGGAATGATGATTTTTTAGGTTGGGGGCTATTTTGCTGTTACAGGGCAATGGAGTGAGGAGCAAGAAAATAGAGAGGAGGTGAAGTCTTTCTCAAGTAAAGGCATTTTCAACGTGGGTAAAAGGCTGAATGGAGAAAATGATGAGTCTTCCCATGAGGAATATTTTTTGTTACAGGTCAAACACAAGATGCATGAATTAAGGAGCAGATTGAAGTTTCTTCAGGAAGCAAGGGAAATTACAGATCAAGGGAACTAAGGATGCCAGGTGTCTTTAACAGATGGATTCTAGGGCTTCTTCTCTTTTGTATAGGGTTATGAAATTTTGAATTAGGTGAATACGGTAGAGTAGTGTTAAGTTTGAGTTGTAAATGGAGTATGTAAATTGTAACAACTAGGTTTTATGAGAAAATGTTAGCCAATTTGTGTAACATTATATTACTATTGTAAAGTTGTCTCCAGATTTGTATGCTTTTGATTATGTGAATTCAATATATCAAGGATTGTTTGAATTTGTCATCACAACTTTCCTATGATTGTGTTATTTGGCCATGGTTCTCTTTCAAGTAAAGAGTTAAAATACTTTGATCAAATCACTATATTCTTGAGTGCACAAGTGGGATCAGTGAGTAGAACTTTATGGAAATAAGAGTGGGTTTGTTAATGCAAGGCATTAACATATTTTAAATCCATTGGTTGAACTTAATTTGTTGATAGGATCTCTGTTACAATTTTATATTGGACTCCATGGCCCATGATTAGGCACTGACCTATCATAAAGCCTGAAACATTTTTAGAAACAATGATTATAAATTTAAATCATATTACTTATCAATTGTAGTTTGTTTGTGTGTTGAGATCATTTTAATGAATCACATATCTCATGTTTAAATGAGGCATTACTGTAGAGGTCATCCAAACTTTTAGAGTATTTTATTTTTCAAATAATTAGAGGAGAACCATCTGTTTACAGTGTATTTGGTACTTTAGCACACAAATATCTATAAACACACTATTGGGATTACCCTCCTTGGTTTAACAAAGCCAGAACTATAGAAGATTTTAGTCTCTTTGACTGAATCTTGTTCATTGGCCACATCAACCCGTTGAGTCTGAATATGAGAGTGGCTACTCTGTAGGACACATTGCATCTGTTGATTTGGGAACCAACAGACTCATTTGCCTTTGGGAGACCCTATCCTTGTACAAGTGCTTTTGAAAATCTTTGGACACATTTTTTTTTTGTTTGCTCACATTCCCCATACTTGCAAATCTTTGTTTCTATTTTCAAAATTGAATATTTTGAAAAAAAAATCATCTAGTTCAAATGGAAAAAGAAAGTGCATTATTTAGAATAAAAATATGCATTAAAAATTCATCATTTTCAGGTCTCTATATTTTAAATAAGTTAATTATCATATTTCAGATTTGAAGATTACATCAAAATTTATTCAAACATCTTTTACATTCTTGCATACTTGCATTTCACAATCAAATTGGAATACATTAAATTTTTTTGGAAATTCAGTTACTATTTCAATTGTCTGCAAGTAGATTATGGATCTTTAATAGTATAATTCACAACCAATTTTTCATTTCTCAAAACCCCTAAGCAGGACCCATTCACCCTTAGGTGACACTATCCTACTTGTCTTGGCTATACAATTCTTTTTTGAGACCTTTGTTACTATGTTTGTTGTTTTTTCCTACTTGTTTCTTGTCTTTATTTAGTATATAGGTGTTAATCTTGGGTACACTTTTGGTGTGGTAAAAATTGTATTAGTTTTATAGCCTGGTGTCTTATTGCTAATACTCTAGTGAAACACAGTTTGAGACTCATGACATCTCGTGCTCGTACATCCACTATGGATATTGGGTTTTCTAACTATTTCCACACAAAGTGTTGACAATACTCAACCCATGTTGGAATCCCTCCCTAAAGCCACATTTCCCTTGACTACCTTTTCATCAACCATTGTTACTGATTTGAAGCTTTAGAAAAACTTCAAGACTATGTGAGTATGAAATATATTGGTGGTACTACGGTTTTCATCATAGATAACATGAAGAAAATGCTTGATAATGACCAAGGATTAGAGGCTGTCTGTATCTTAGCCCATATTATTGATGATCATGTTCCAATAATGGCTAGTTATTCTCAAGCTCTGGGATATACTCAAAGCCAAGGAGGAAATAAAATTCCTCCCCCTACAACCATAACCTCTATCCCTAAATATACAAATCCAACTATTACCACAACAATTTAACAAAATAATAGTATAGATTCAACCTTGGGTATTTCCATTGGGAATCCTTTTAGTTTTGTACACTCAAACATAATCTCTCCAAATACATCACTTATCACTAATTTAAAATTTAGTTCCCCACCTAACATAGATACACCCCCACCATATTCACCTCCATCCCAAAACACAACCAATGATTATGTCATAAACCAACTTTTTGCAAAATGTCGCAACCCTTCAATGATAAATATCAACATTGAACCAAAACCAAAATGGAATACCTTCACAATATGTCAAGAGAAACCCATTTTCATTGGATATATTGAAAAAATAAGTGTGACAAGGTATAGAGATACCTTGCTTTTAGAAATATGATTATAAAGGAAACCCTAATAATCATGTGTCAACATATACAACTTTATGTAGTAACTTAATTTTTGGAAACAAGATCTTGGCTAAACTCTTTCCTAAGTCCTTGAAAGACACAACCATGAATGGTTTTGTTCATTACCAAATAATTAAATCTACTCATTTAATGATCTTGTTGATTCCTTTATTAATAATTTCCAAGTGCAAATGGGTCTCAAGATGGATCTACCTGATTTAATGAGATGTAAGCAACAACAAGGAGAAAAAGTCATCTATTTTATATCATGTTACCAATTTCGTTACTCACAAATCAACATTAACCTCCCTGATGTGGATCTTCAAAGAATGTTCATTGACAACCTATAAAAAGGAATAAGAGATAAACATGGGATGTTGAAGTTTCCATCCTTTTCATATTTGTGTGTGGCCCTCCATGATCATCAAAATTCAGTTAATCAACATGAAGAGAAAGCTTCCTCAAATCGTGATGAAAAAAATGAAACCATCCCTCACAACAATTTTCAACCATTTAAGAAGCCACAAAATGGTTTTATTAAAATAAATCAACCTTAAACAACTCTCCATGTTGAGTTTCAAGTTGTTGCCACAAAAACAACTCCATACCAATTCAGTTCTATTCAATTATGTCTTCTAATGGGTATCCTAATTATGTCCTGAAGTAATCAAAATCAGACCTTCTCATCTGGGATGTTTCAGGTCCTGTCGTTTTCTAGTAGAAACTTACTATTTTTTTATTATTTACTCATTGGACAACAATGGATTTACTATGTTTAGAATTATGGCATGACCCTAGTAGCTGGATTTTACTATTTTTGGTTCTTGTTGGTGGTGTTGTTTCCCACTTTTTTTTGGTCCCTTTTTCTCTGTTGGCTATAACCATGGGATCAGGGCCCTTCCATGCTTAACTAATCAAAAATAAATTGGACATGATACAGAAAGATGCATGTGTCTTAAACATCAAGTACAAGACCTCATTGATTCTAATCACATCTAATCGTGCAGTGTTAATAATAAAGGGAATAATTCTATCGCCCCACCAAACCAAAATATTCAAATCTTCACAAACCTAATGCCAAATCATTCAATCACCTTTGTAAAATCTAGTGAGGATAAGAATGATGTCATGAATGTTGATGAAAAAGAAGAAATGATGTTTTCAAATAAGAGTGATAATGAGGATGATCCTAGATACAAGTCATAATCGGTCTCATTGATGTTCAACCTCGTAAGGGATAAACCACTTCATTGCCTAATATTTCTTTCACTAATGATGATGCACTTAGATATTTTCCCAATGGTACTCTCTACATTATTGGTCGTATTAATAACAAACTTGCACAATGAATACTTGTTGATGCATCATGTGTAGAGAATGTGATCACCAAATAATTCTTATTTGTGCAAGAGATTTATAAACATACTTATGAAAAATCAAAAGCATGGATTGAAACATATAATGATTTTTTTCCCCTAAGATAGGTTCGATCACTCTTCCATTACAAGTTGGACCTAAAAAATTAGATGTATCATTCTCCATCATACTATTTGTCAGACTAATTTTGTGTGAAGTTAGGCTCAAGGTTACACCCCCATGAATGTTGTCTCATGGGATTTATTCACAAGTGCATAAAGTCTCCTATTGAGATAAGATAAACAGTGATGATACATCATAATTGGGTTTCATCCCACATGTATCTTCCTATGGAAATTTTTGGGGTTCCAGTTCTATGGAACCCATAAATCCTTGTGAGTTATTTTAAAAGAAATCTTATAAAAAGATTCAAGGAAAAGCATATGGTAAAATTATCTCTTTAGAAATGATACTTAAGACCATAGTTATCCCTTCTACTCAACCTACCATTGATGAACCTATTATTGAGCCACAAACCCTTCCAAGTAACCAAGATAAATTCACCATAGTTTCCCCACCCATTTCCTATAAGAGACCAAGAGAAAATAATATTATCCCTTTTGTGTCTCTGAAGATAAAATAAGTTTATAAACCTAAAGAGACAATAGTTTCCCAACCCTCAATGGTTCCTTCTATTCCTCCCTTAAAGAAAGAAAATAAACCAGTGGTTGATAAGCTTGCTCCAACACCATCCCAAATTGAAAACCGTACCAAAAGAAATCAAAATGCTAAAGAGTGTAGGAGTTGACATCATGTTGTTGATTGTCAAATAGAAGAATAAAATAAACCAACACAACCTACACCCATGCAAAAAACTCAAGAAGAAATCCAACTTCCATCAAAACAAAACGTCGAATTAAAACAAGAGGATTCAAAGGCAATAATCATAAAACCTTTTATTGTGATTAATTTGGATGATGATGATGATGAGATTTCTAAGATTGATGAAGAAGTTCATAATGAGCTGAATTTATTATTTTCCACTTCTATGAATTTAGATGGGGGTAAGCGTGATGATCTTCTTGATGGGAGTGACCCACCATGTATTAAACTCGGTGATGATCCTAGCATGACACTTGTAGTACCTATAGCTAGTTATCCACCTTCCATTTATGATGAGAAAGATTGGGTTGTAGACGACTTGCTCTAGGCTGGCTCACATGTGACATTGATGGAGCTTCCAAGGTCTTTGTAATTTCTAGGGATCCCATGGATATGGTCTTCAAATTAAACCATCATTTTCATGACTTGGACAAGGTTTGTCTTTGAAAAACCTTCGGTTGTTCTATTTTCATGTTGACCTACCCTGCCAATTTCTTGTTCCTTAAGTCATCACTTGAACCATCATATATGTTAAAATACCAGCCCCTTTGGTCTAGAGCATCGGTTACCCAGTCAGTCATCAATTTTAATTGCATCCTAAAGTCAGGTGTTAAATTTTTCACAAAATGACTTAAGCTTAAGTCATCCGTCTACAAGGGTCATGTCACCATTGGCCTAGTATTAGCCCCTTATTTAATGTCAACCTTACTATGTGTGTAGGTTTAGTAATTCAGGACCGTGGGAAGAGATCTTGACCATACCCCGCCAGCTTGCGGATGGAAAATGCTGGCCGGATATGCAGTGCAAGGACAACGAGATGAAGATGTGTGTCCTTATACAGACATGGGGCCCAATCTCCACTATCTAGCTCATTTCATGTGGTTCTAAACTGATGGCCGAGATTAAATGATAAGGGATAATTACCATCATGCCCCACTGACTTGCGAGAAGAAGATGAAGTCCCATTAAAGGCCATGAGATCCTGACATGTGGATCAATCCACCCAGTCCGTAAGATAGATGAAGCTTGCTGATAGAAAAGTTTCCAAATGAGGTGGGTTAATGCCATTGGTCGAAGAAAAATCAGTGAAGTACCGCTGGACTTCAAACCTGGTCAACCTAAACTGAGTCGTTTGATCTGCCATCTTGTCATGAGATCAATGACTAATACTCAAAGCTGATAAAATGACACGTGATAGCTGTTTCATTCTACAACCAGTGGGAATTAATGATCTACTCTCTGCAGGTGCAATCAAATTGATCCCCATGCATGTGAAAACTTTATTTCCAACAATCATAAAGTATGATCTGCGGATTTCCATGCATTTGGGAATTAAATGGTGACAATACGCATGCCAATTAACTTTCTAGTTTGTGCATGTGTTCTTCATTGAAAATTGATGATTGTTATCATCACTCTCTTCAATAAATAGAAGTGGCGAGTTGCTATTTTCACCATAGAAATTAGTTGTCAAGTCTTTGAGTTTGTGTAGAGAGCCAAGGTTGCAAGTGTGGATTTTCTAGTGATAGAATGAGCAAGCCTAGTGTTTCATCAGTTCTTGTATGGAGGTATTCTCAACTAAATTCATAGAGGTCCCATGATGAAGACTCAGAGAAAAGACAAGGTACACATAGGGATACCAGGGGTAAAGGATTGGTGCCTATTGCTACCAGATGCAACTATTGTTTGAGAGGCTAGGTTGTGAGCCCAAAGGAAGTGTAAGTAAAAGGAGAAGAGACTGTTGGGTCTCCCAGAAGAATTTAGTGCAAGCTTCAATATGATCGTGGCTCCTTTGGATGTCAAAATTCACCCATTAACATCATGGAGAGCTCATCAGAGACCGAAATGGAGACAAATTCTAGCTACCATCAATATCTTGAGACCCTGGGTCGAGCTCCACCTCTTGGAGCTGAGGTGTTGTCCGTTCAGCCTCTAGCAATTAGGACTCTTAGTGGGCATGATGGTGTTGTGCTAAAGCAAGACAAGGATGAGGAAGGGGTTGAGGTTTCATCTCCAACCCTCGCTACAACATGAAGTGGGTGTGTGTACCATGGTGTTTGTGCTACTGGTGAGAGGTTTTATGGTTGATGAAAAGGTGGTAGTGAATGAAATTTTGTGTTGTTTAATGATTTTTGTGGCAGCCGTTTTCTCTCTTGACGTGCGTGGAAACTTTTTGGAGTGTTGGGTGTTCAATGTGTGCCCTTGTGGTAGTATGAACGTCGGTCTTGCCGCTTACATGGTTATCGAGGATATTTTGGTGGTAATTTACTTCTTCCTCGTGGTGGCTATGGAAAGTTTTTTTTCCCCATTTCAACAAAATCATCATGTGGGGAATTGTGGAATGCAGTTGAAATGTGGTACAAAATGAAATTTTGTAATATAACTACATTTCGAGCCTGAAGCTTGTTTGCTCCCTTACTCTATAAAAGGAAATTCAAGGCTCATTTATAGGGTTTCTAATTTTTGGAGTTTTTAGGTCTAATATGTAAAAGGGTAGAAAATAGAAGAAT
>VDFB02092605.1:0-10912 GCA_007258455.2 Sequoia sempervirens | reverse complement strand
AAGGATAAACCTTTATTGCTTTCTTCCAGAGATGGAAAACTATAGCCAACCGATGTCCTATCGAGACACCTAAGAAAAAAAGGTCACTATATTCTAAGAAAACCTCAAACCAAAATTGAGAAGTGGCTTGAGGGTACATTGTTGCACATCCTTTACAGAACTAGTCGAAAATGGGCTCATACTAGAAAAAATTCTCATTGAAAAAGGAGAACTTAAGACACAGGCACCCAACAAAAATACAAATGTGCAGAACACACCCAATCTCTCTCTCTCTCTCTCTCTCTCTCCCTTTCCCTCTCTCTCCCTCTCTCTCTCTCTCTTTCCCACCCTCCACCTCCTAATTACTCTTGGGTATATGTGTGCAAAAATTGGATAATCGATTTAGATTGGATATCTGATTTATAGCACCAAAATATTACATTTTAAAATGTTTTTCAAATTAGATATTAGACACGAATTGGATATCGAAAACAAATCGGATATCCGATTTGTAGTACTTTGGCTTGGACATTGCTATGGAGCAATGTACTGTCAGCCAACCCAAAAAAAAAGTCAACTCAGGATTTTCACATTTTTTGGCAAGTTCAAAATGCTACTTTTTTCATGTTGCCACTTTTTGGCCCATCATGATCCTGCACACAGCCAGGTCTAAATTAGATAGTTGTTATTGCTAAGGTGGATCACTCCTTTCTTCGAAGGCCATACACTTATGATTGGATCAAGTGTTCTTTTCTTTAGAAAATTCCTATTTCCTTTTTGATAGGTTAATTATCATTTTCAGAATAGATGGGTTATGAAGCACTTATTTCAAAAAAATATCTTTATCAAATAAGTATATTGGCATGAAATTAAATATGATTTGTATTCCAATGTAAAAACTACAAATAATGGAAACAACTAAGAAAATGATCTAAAGTTACTCTATATTAGTTAGGATACACAACTAAGAAAATGATCTAAAGTTACTTATTTATCCTAGAGGAACTAAGTATATAGTATACAAAGAAAACCAACAAACCCACGGCCTATTTTTGAATGAGTTTGGTTTTCTCCTTCCCGATCTAAGCTAATGTTATCTGAGAATTATTTTTAAAGAGATGAAGGGGTCATAACAAAACTTTATTCAACCCAGTAAATAGCTTGGTTAATGAAACTTGAAAAAAGCAACAAAACAATTACTACATTTGGAATTTCATGTTGAATGAAGAGTGGTGACAATAATCTACTTACAGTTTAATAAAACACTATTTTTATAAGAAGTCTTGACATTAGAAAGATAAGTGTTACTTATAGTTTAATGAAAAACTATTATAGTTTTACCAACATATACTATTGTATGCTTGTATGGCTTCTTAGTTAATATATGGGGAGATAGAGATAGATGGGGAGAGAAAGAGAGAGAGATAGAGATATATGGGAAGAGAAAGAGAGATGGATATATATGGGAAGAGAAAGGAAGAGAGGTGGATATAGAGAGTCGATGGATAGGGGGGATAGGGAGGGGGAGATGGTGAGAGATAGAGAGGGGGAGGGAGAGAAAGGGATATAGATAGAAAGAGATAGAGAGAGGAGTAAGAGGGAGATAAAAAGAGAAATAGAGATAGAGATATAGAGTAGGAGAGATGGAGGGAGAGATGGAGTGAATGAGAGAGAAAGGGGGGAGAGGAAGAGATAGCTCAATAGATAGAGGGGGGAAGAGGTGGGAGTGACATAATTATTAGTGGGAGATATAGAGATATAGAGAGCGACATGGAGAGATATATACATCACCATCCCTATATCTCTATCTATTCATCCTTATCTCTTTATCTCTCTACCCCTCTCTATATTTTTGTCTCCCTTTCTATTTGTATGTTTGTCATTATCTCCCTCTCTCTCTATATTTTCTTCCCTATATTTATCTTTGTCTCCTTAAGTGTGCAATGGGTACATTGAAGAGGTCTTAAAGGAGAATTATCACATCTTTAATCAAATGGCATGCTACCTTGAGCATAACTCTCCAAGGACACATGCCATCCTTAGATTGTTGACATGAAAAAACCAATCAAAATTTAGTTTCTCTCTCATATTAATATATATTACTATTATATTAAATATATATTATATTAATTATATTTTGTATTATATAAAAATATACTTATTATTAATTATTAATTATAATAATTTTATACGTATTTAATAATTTTGTTAAAGAATATAATATCTAATTATAATAAGTTGAATAATTATATTATTTATTATGTAAAATATGGCTAATATATACTTAACTATATTGTAGAATATTAAAACCTAGCTAAATGGCACCAAAATTTTGAACTTATTAACATACTATAAAACCTAACGAAACTAGGTTGTAGCTCATCAAATTGGAGAAGTGAAAGGTCAATGCTAGCGCTGAGGAAGAGTTTGGAGTAGTGAAAACAAGGTCAATGCCAGCGCTGAGGAAGAGTTTGGAGTTAAAACAAGGTCAATACCAGCGCCAACAAAGAGTTTGGAGTGAAAACAAGGTCAATATCAGCACCGAGGAAGAGTTTGGAGGAGTTAAAACAACGTCAATACCAATGCTGAGGAAGAGTTTGGAGTTAAAACAAGGTCAATACCAACGCTGATGAAGAGTTTGGAGGAGTGAAAACAAGGTCAATATCAACATCGAGGAAGAGTTTGGAGGAGTGAAAACAAGGTCAATACGAGCACCAAGGACGAGGTTGAGGGCACTCAGGGAAAATCGACGACCAAGGGGCAATGATTATTGTAAGTTTGGCACCCCATCTCTTCTTTTAACCTTCACTTTCTTATGCCTAGTTTGGTAAAAGATCTTCGCATATCAAGTAATTCCCATTCTTGTAAAATGGTATAAGATACGACAAAAAAATAAAATAGCTTAGTCTTTCACATTTTTATCGACCAACCTCAAGTCTTGGAAAAAATCCCATAATCTACCCACATCTTGGTTGAGGTCTAGGATTTCATCACACATAGCCTTCATCGCATGAGTCTAAAGCAATTGTAGACTTAGCCCAAGTATATGCTAGGCTAAGGTAGATCTAATGAATGGAAATAGAGGCATACAATTCTTGTTTAACACCTCCACCACAAACATATGTTAGGTGTTGGTTGTTTTTACGGTAAGCAGGTTGATCTTCTAATCTACCTATGGAATTTCCAATTCCAATAAAGGGCAACTCGAAGGACCTGAACCAACTGACGAGGATTTGAAAGAACTTCCTACACTTTGGGCTTTGCAAGACCCGAGGTTTAACTTTAATGAGTTTACAACCTCTGCACCATCATCATAAACACAGATAACTTACTTAATAGCTCAACATAATAGGATAATACCGAATAGAATTGGCTGTTTATCAATAATATCAACTATTTGGAGCATGAGATAAATACAACAATATTTCACAGTATAAGATAGTCATTGATTTGCAATTTGTAGCAATCTCTAGGTAAAGGAAAACAAATACTGAACCATACAAATAAGTACAACTTAGATCAGTGCCATATATCCATTGAAGGAGTCAAATTTATAAGCATCTAAGGGTTTATGACAGATTTAACACATAACATATAAGATCTTTGATAACATTGCTTTACAATATCATCAATATGTATTCTAACCCAATACTACTTATCAAATCCTTATACAAAACATATCCACCTACAATCCCATTCAAGCATTTTAATTAATTCCTTGAATTAAACCTAAAACAAAAATCATACACACCACAACAATGAGATGAACGAAACAACCCTTGATCATTTTATTCAAATTCAGATATGCTTGTACAATGAAGAGACATGAGCTCAAATTAATCATATCAATTCAAATGCCAGTACTGTCATAAACATCAAATCCCCATGAATTCAAAACCTACTATAGAATGACTCAAAACCTAAATTGCATTTTTCCTAAAACCATCAGACTTTACAATTTGCTCTGCAACTTCATCTAGACTCAACTAAAAATATCTTACTAATCCGTACTTTTGGCCTTGAAATCCTTCTTATAGAAAAATAAGGAGAAAACAAGCATTAGACTAGAAAGCACACGTGTAACCAGCCAATTGGACCACCTTGTGATATTCCAAAAATTTGTTACAACAAAAATCTCCCTAGAGAATCTTCTTGTTCATCATGCCCACTGAGAATGGTTGATGCAACAACAAAAAACTTCAAGAATTCCATGCCTAGACTGTCACCAAAAAATAAAACTGGAATCTGTTGTAACCGCAACAGCTGATTTGTCAACCGTTAGCAGCCTACTCCTTTTCACTCTTCCTCAGTTAAATATACATTTACCCATTTCTAGTACTCTTCACCAGTTGGCCAATCAAAATTGATCACCTCATTCACCTTGACACTATAAGGTTTGTACTTAACTTCCACCTAATTCACTTTTCTTTCAAAAGACTCCAAGAATGAGCTGGTGCTAATGATTTTTTCTATACAACTCACCAACAAATCATAATCTCAGTTACCCTATTTTTGAGGGTTTTGTAGTCAAAACATGATATAAAGGGGCTCTTACATTTTTTGTGATTACTGTAGCTTGTGTAAGAGGCCCCATGGATACTGTTATAATTGTAGGATGCATGAATAAGGCATAGGATGAGAAATAAATAAGGTATAGCTACTGTCCTCAATAGTTTTATGAATAAAATCATATGAAATGAGAGGTTCAAGCCTAGGTTTCAACAAAACATGTATGAGAAATCTGATTTTAAGATTTTTTATCCATGTGCAAACCTAATGGGTTGTTTCTGAACACTGAATATAAATGATATACATACACACACACATATATGTATGTATGTACGTATATGCATTTTTAAATATAAATATAAATGCAATTACTGGATGCTTTCCTAGAACAATAAATGCAACATATCATTAAAGAAATCTATATCTATGTATATAAATGTGTATTTCTAAATGCAAGTGTAAATGCAAAGAGCATATGGTTTTGTAGTGTTATAGATACAACATATCCATAAATTAATGTAATTGAAATTCTAAAGTCTTCAACACATATAATATGAAATCGATCAAATTATTAAACTACATGAGAAATAAACGAAAACAGTAAATGCATGTATGTGGTATTTGTAAAAGTAAGGAAAATAAATAAGAATAATAAAATTATAAAAAGAATACATGAAAGGTTTTCCCTTCTTGGTAGTGATAACCTCCTCCAATAATAATAACCTTTAAAAATTATGAATAGAGGAATATTTATTTGAAGAACCCAGTTGATCTCCTACTCTGATTTGTAATTAGTTTATTTTATCCTCTCATAAACATTTATGATTACTTGGCATAGATTTTAATTCTTCACAATAACTTGATCATATCTTTTCCAATGATGTATATTATGAGAAAAAGAAATGAATAATTTTATCTAAGTTCTGAATCATGTCCATCCCAGAAGACCGGCCGCGAGGTAATTCCAGATACCATTGATTGCTTGTCTGGTTTCATCAATCATCCTACCTTAAAACATACCAAAAGTCTCCTAGCAATTAGACATATGAAGATTTAATATGACTTAAAAAAAAATTATTGCCAAAGTGTAAACTTATGATGACTTAACCAGGCCTAGTACACATTTCCTCCCCATTAACCACTTAGACATATAGAAATTAAATGTAAATTTGCTGCTATTTTTAGTCATATAGGTGTCAAATAAACCACTTGGTGGTGTTTCCCTTCAAGTTTGTTTACTTGAATGAAGAGAAAAATTCCTTTGATTACAATTAGAGAATACATTTGAAGACTTGGTTGTGTAACTGGTGGACCATAGTTACATTTAACACTTGTTACAAAGTTTGAGAGTTAAAACGTTAAGTAGATTTGATTTGTGATGGACACATTTGGATGGTAGTAACAATAGCTTGCAATCTATCAAGACTTGATTACTTTATAACCTATGAAATTCTAGCGATGAAATGATAGATTAATCATAATGTCACATTGGGATCACATCACCATGAAAGAACTTCATCCAACATCCTTTTGAGTGTAGGTATTTGTTAGATCTGTCTTCCTCGAGTGAGGGAAATTCAGGAAGAGAAGAGGAAAGCAAGACATGTAGTATGTCTAAAAGAGGGAGATCAACTAGAGGTCAAAAGATTAGAAGAAAATTCCGTAAATGCATGTAACTTTTTCTTGCTGAAGGGGGGTCATGTTCTTATGATGATAAGAGCATAGGCAACGTCGAGGTGCCCTTGAGGTACAAATATCTACGGAAACAATGGGTACCTACGGAATTTCCTCCAATAAACACTAATTTTTGTGTCAACGAGAGGATATATCGCATAACACCATCGTAATTACATGGTTTGGGCCTATTTTGCATGGACGACATAAATACGTGTTATGAAGAAGTTATTAATTGATGGAGTATGTTGGACCCTGTTATAGTTACAAAGATTGGATGCAACTGCCCGACTCCACACGGTATGCGTAGGTATGCACTGTCAGCAAATTAAATACAACTAAAAGATAAGGATCAAAATAAAGGAGTGGCTATGTACATTGACGGAAGGCCAAAAGCATCAGGGAATATTGCAGGGTTTATAAATAATACACGACCTGGGTCAACAAATAAGCAACCCAATTGCATATTCGAGGCACAGGAAACCGTATTCAGATAAAGCGAGCAAAATCAATAACTCAGAAGAGTTAACTCCATTACAATTTGAATTTTAGTTAAAAACATAGTTATGGGGTGGTAATGCATTATGTACTATTTTTTTACTCCAAATTTCAATTAATGACCTAATATACCATTTTATTCTTATGTTTTTTTTTTCGTGAAGTCTATTGGTTTCATTTTGGTAATATTTTTATATTTAATTTTTGTCACAGGGGGACATTGATCACAATGTAGAAGGCTTTGGCCCAAAGCTACGTATCACATGTATCTTCAGCGCTTCTACCCGACAGTGCTATCTCATTGTAATTGTAATAAATTAGATACAAACAAAAATATTTTATTATTATGTTTTTTTCATAAGTTTTTATGTGTTAATTTTACAATATTTTTAATATTCTTGTTGCAAATGCATTAATCGGGAAAGGAACTAGCAATAGAGGAGAGCATCCATAGTGAGATGAAGTCAATATTTTGTGATGATGACATCGCTTATTCAGCAAACCCTCTTGATACGATAAAGAAGATCCAAAAAAAATGCAATGAAAAAATGGTTAAGTTGATGTTCATAGTGCCTCAAACAGATGAGATAAGAGAGAGGGTTAAAATATTGACTAAGAGATCACAAAACTTGCAAGAAAGTTGTCATGAGGTCTTTAATTATAACATAAGTTCATTTATGGTTTTATATTTTGTACTCTTTTATGTCATGAACTAAAATATGTGTTGTTTTTACAGGGTTATTTACCTCCTCATGATGCTCCTGACCATGATCAGGGTACTGCAAGTGTTGCCCGAGGAGTAAGGGTTGGTACAAGTGTCCATCTTGATCTTCCTACGCATACATCACATCATCTGGCTCCATCATCCATGCCTATATTATCGTCTGAAATGTTGGCAACACATACCAGAACATGCGTTAGGACATGTACTTGGGGATGCAGATGCCACTAGTACTAGTGATGTTTTAGCAACATTTCCTGAATCTTCCTCAGATACTAGTATGGGAACATTGTTGGTCACACTTGTGGTGACCGAGGATTTCGTTCCCATAAAGATAGAGAAGGTCCCAGGTACTTTAAAATGTTTTAATTATTATTCTATATAATCCAATTGAAATTTACTTATTGATCACTCTTTTTAGACTATTGATCCCATAATCATTTTGCAAGAAATGATGTTTTTTATAAACATCTATGATTACATCGAGTTTCGCCCACCATACGCATATTTGGTGGAATGCCCAAAATCAAGATTTAAAAAGATGAGCTCATTAACCGTATAGTTGTGCTCGCTTCGGGATGATAAAATATTCAACTAAAACCAAGGTCCTTAAGAAAGCCGGGTACCTATCTAAAGTATGTGAGGGACCAATATAGGTCACATTTAGAGAAGAACAAAAGTATGTGCATCTCCCCATGATTCTGGAGAGGGAGTGGAAGGACCTGGTTTCAGATGGAAAGGAGAAGGCTGAAAAGAAAAAAGGAAAGACACCACCCGGCCAAGGAAGGTATGTGATACTATCAATAATGTAATTATATAATGATTACTCTTTATTTTACATAATCTAACCCATTTCAATCTTTTCATAGGTCACCGACACATCGAAGGAAATAAAGAAAAGACTAGAAAACATGGGCAACACAAACTTGGCTCCGGTGGTTATATGAAATTAGTCACACGGATTATAAGTATCAATAAATGAAATATAGTATCCAAATAATAAATTGAAAACAATTTTGGTTTTATCACACCATAGAAGCAAAATTCACGATCTTATGCAAAAATATAGGGCTCTAAATTCAACAGAGTTTCCAGAGAAGAGGACCTAAAGATTTCCTTCAAATAGTTATGGAGCCGCGGGTCAACGCTTAAGAAATCTTGATTGGAAACACACCTACTGCATCTCATTACCACAAGTAAATAAAGTTTATTTAAAATGGAATATTTGTGCAATCTATTCAATATTAATTTCCACCATAGCAATTACATGCCTATTTGTTTTAAACATCTGCCAAATGATAATACTCGCACATGCCATTGAAGGCAATTTGGTGAGGGTGGAGCACAACGTAGATGAAGGTCATGGTGCATCCCTATGACGCAAAGTATGTAGAGCCGGGATCAACATGTTGAGCATGATTCAAGCTAGAGAAGATCAGAATATGATGTGGCCCCATCAAGTAAAGAAGACCACTCTAAGTTCTTTTTAAACATATTTAATTGCAATTGATGTATTAATTAATGTAACCTTTTAGTGTTTCAACTTTTAGAGCATGTAGAGCGTGATCAACATGTTGAGCATGATTAGGCTAGAGAAGATCAGGAACATGATGTGACCCCATCAGGTAAAGAAGACCACCCTCATATTCTCTTAAACATATTTAATTTCAATTGGCGTATTAATTAATGTAACCTTTCGTGTTTCAACTGCAGATCAGGATTTAGAGGGTGTTCAGTATGTTGAGCATGAGTCTATAACAAAAGTTCAGGAATATGATGTGGACCCATCAGGTAAAGAGAACCACTCTAATGTTCTTTTAATTAATGAAATACTTGTAACAATAATAATAAAACATATCGGTTTAACATTTCTTTCTTATTGCAGCAGACCCCCCTTGCAGCGACATGCATGTCATGAGCAGATGACTAGGCATACATTAAGATTACGAGCAGAGGGCAGAACAACTAAAGGGGGGGCAAATATTGATTTAGAAAATGATACTCCACTTTAGCTTTATGTAGTTTTAGAAAAAAAACAAAAAAAAAAGAGATTGTAATCATATCATGACAACCATATTTTTGATAATATAAAATCGAAGAATGAATATTATATATTAATGAATGAATGTGAATATGTTAATGAATGAATGTTATATGTTATTAATGAATGAATGAATATTATATGTTATTAATGGATGAATGAATGAATGTTATATGTTATTAATGGATGAATAAATGATTAATGTTATATGATTGCATGGAGAATTGAGAGGATGAGGGGTGGGGAGCAGCCAAATGAGCTCACCGCCAGTTGGTTGGCCCTCATATAGAGAATATTAAACTATTCAAAACAAAGAGAAGCTCAATAAGGTAATGCAATTTTCAATATAAGAAATGAATTGTTTGAAGCATCAAACCAATATGTAGTCTGTATGTATGATCAATCATCAGTCTCTGCGATGGTACATTTCAACGAATATTTTTTTTAAAAAAATTTGCATTGTTTCGTCGCAATTTCGACGAAAACCACCTACGAATTGCCGAAAAGGTTCAACGAAGTTGCTATAGCTACGACGAAAGTTTCGTCGTAACCCCTTGCACATTGCGTCGCAATTTCGATGAACTTTTGGTGTTGTTTCGACACTACTACTTGCCCATTTCATCGCAATTTTGACAAATTTTTGGTGTTGTTTTGACGCTACTACTTGCCAATTTCGTCGAAATGGCGACGAACTTCTAGTGTTGTTTCGATGCTACTCTTTGCCCATTTCGTCGAAATGGCGACGAACTTCTGGTGTAATTCGTTGGTGGATACACAATGTTTTCGTCGATATTCCGATGAAAGTCCGAGTCATTTTATAATGCTGACGACTAACGAATCTGCGCCGTTATTTCGATGTTTAATTCATCGTTGACCTTTCGACCAAAAAACAGTGATGAAAATATTTTTGTCATTTCATCGCTTGTCCGACAAAAATTTATCGAACTACCAAGGAACGTCCGTCAAAAAATGGTGTCAAATTCAGTAGTGAATAGTTAAATTTCAAAATTAATTTAATTGATCAAAAGAAAATTGTGTGAAGTGAGGGTCTCATGTATCTCCATCAAACATTCAATAGCAAGAGCTTTTCTTTGGTCCAACTTTATTATCTGCTCATTTTCTTTGGTCCAACTTACTCTTTGCGTGTTTAATAATTAAGATATTATGAAGACTTTTATACGCAAATAGTTTTTTAAGCTGATTTTTTTTCCTTTCTGAACTACACCTTACTAGTGGTTCTAAATGGTCCACTTAAATGATAAACAGCAGTAAAAAAATAGTGTAACCAGTAAGCCAGGCTTTTAACTATTGAATTTTAAGAAAACTCATAGTAATCAGCTTGGGTTGTGGAGAAGGGGGTAATAAGGATGCGCGGGGCATTAATTGGTCCTCAGATGAACAATACATTAAGACAGGGGAGTATATGTATGAGGTTGTAGGACATTTAGCTTTTGGGTGATTTCTCCATATGTTCAATTAGAGGAAGTGTG
>VDFB02092602.1:0-29024 GCA_007258455.2 Sequoia sempervirens | reverse complement strand
GCTCTAAGTGCGTGGTGGTGGCGCTCAGAGGGGGTGTGTGTGTGTTTCTAGTGCGTAGGGTGTGTGAAGGTTGTGTTCTCTTTCCGTGGTGCTTGCATCTTCTTTCTACTGCGCGGGTGGAGAGGGTTTGTGGTGCGGGTGTGGGTGAGGTGCAAAGAGGAAGGGAGTGGGGAGGATTCCCCCACCCATTTTTGTTCGAGGATTGTGTTTTTTTGTCTTGGGAGTGATGGCCTTCTCGAAGGGTGAGACGTCAGTGGGGTGCCCTAGCTTGGATTTCCGAGCAGCATTAGGCTCAAAATTTTCAAGTCAAGGGATGAAGACATTTGATAATAATCTGTTTGCTCTAAATACTGGGATTGTTGATACGGGGTTGTCTAACGACGCGTGGATCACGAAGATAAATAGTTGTCTTGAACGGTGCAAGGAGAGGCCAAAATTGGTTGTTCCATCTGAAATGATTGCTGAAGATGTTGAATATTATTCAAATCACTCATTATATTGTAAATTTTTAGGGATGAGGGTTTCCTTGCAATTTTTGGAGTTTTGGGCCCGAAAGACATGGGAGCCGGAGGAGGAAATGGAGTTAATGTTCAATTATTTCATGGTTACCTTTAATTGCATTGTGGATCGTAATAGGGTATTTGAGGGAGGCCCTTGTTTTCATAATAAGGTAGGGTTGTTTATCAAGCCTTGGCATGCAGGATTTAACCCCGTTGAGGAGCTCCCAAATCATGTCCCGGTGTGGGTCCATTTACCTAGGTTCCCGGTGGAATGCTGTCGAGAGGATGTGTTGCATTTGTTGGCCTCGATGCTTGGAAAACCAGTTGGGACTTCATCGCAAACTTTGGGTAAAAAGGTAATGACTTTTGCACACATTTTTGTTGAAATTGATCTAAGTAGGCCTTTGCCCGATGCAATAGATATGTGTGTGGGCTCTTATTCTTGGGTGCAGCATTTGGACTACGAAACTCTTCCTTTTCGTTGTCAGCTATGTCGAGAATATGGCCATTTGCAGCAGAGATGTCCAAGGTATAAGCCTGTGGAGTCCTAGAATTCACAACCTTCATGCAATCTTCCTGGGACAGATAAGGGGAAGAGCATTACTCTTGATGTGATAGGTACTACTAATGGTTTTGCTTCGGTCAAGGCCTGAAATCGGAATAGGGGTCAAAAAAGGCCTTTTCAAGAAAGGAAAGATGAATGTACTTTTAACAAATTTGAGGTTTTGGATGATCTCAGCCAACAATAGGTGAATCCAAGTTTGATCAACCTGGATCAGGGGTTTGAGGGCTTAGCTCAGGAGGATCTTGTTCTTGATTCTTCTATGGATCGACAAAGGGATGATTGTCTGCACATGGATGCTAATTAGCAGATGGTGGTTTCAGAGGTTTAGGCCCCCTCAACAGTTGTTCCAATAGTAGGTGAGGATTCTTCTCTTCTTGAGCAAAACACTAGTTTAGACTCAGCTAGGAAGACCAAGCCTCCTTCCAAATTGGGCATCATGCAAAAGGATATTAAGAAGGGTGGGGCAGAGAAATTTGCTAAACCTGGTAGAAAAAAGGATGTCAAAAAGATTAAATTGGTAGCCAAGAATTTGGTGGAGTCAGGGTCAGTAAAGACTCTGGATTCTATTTTTTCAAGTCCCTTGAAATGATTGTTCTTTCATGGAATGTACGAGGCTTGAACAATGACCCTAGACAAAAAGTGGTTCATGATTTAGTTACAAGTCAAGGTCTTGATGTTTTTTTCTTGCAAGAGACTAAGTTATCTATTGAGATTATGCAAGGTTTGGCACCTAAGTTGTGGAGGAGAGGGGAGTGCCAGTGCATTGGAGCTCATGGAGCTTATGGGGGTCTAGCCTGTTTATGGAATCCACAGAGGATCTGACCTCTTTGGTGGATTTCTTCTAAATCCTCTATGTCTATGATTGCTACTAGTTTTGAGACAGGGGAAGTTATTATTTTTTCTAATATATATTCTCCTATAGATTTTTTGGGTAAACAAGGTCTATCGTCCCATATCAGGCTTATTCGCAATATGATGCCTTTTCATCGTTGGATTATGGCTGGAGATTTCAATGCTATTTGTGAGTTGGCTAAGAAGCGAGGTGGTACTAGAAGGTTGGAGCCTTTTGCATTGTTGCTTCGTGACAATATCAATACTTTGAATCTTGTTGATATCAAACCCAACAATGGTCAGTTCACCTGGAATAATTGTCAGGTTGGCGAATACTGCATTGCAAAAAGATTGGATCGATTCCTAGTATCTTATTACTAGGTTGGAGGGATGTGGTCTTCTTGCTCTGAGATCTTAGATTGGAGAGGATCAGACCACTAGCCTATTAAAATTGCTACTAAGTGAACTCATGTGCCTCGTATACCCTCTTTTAGGTTCCAACTCATGTGGTTGAGGGACCCATCTTTGAATGCTTATGTGGTTGATTGATGGAAGAATGGTAGACCTTCTTATGGCACAACAATGTACTCCTTTGCTAAGTTACTTTAGTGTGTTAAATATCAGCTCAAGTGGTGGAATCGTCAGTGCTTTGGGAATGTCTTCCATGGGAAGGCGATGGCTTAGGAAGATTTGGATGGGATCACAAGGAGGTTAAGGGAGGATGGGGTGATGGTTGAGCTACTTTAGGATGAGGCTCAAGCTATGAAAGCATTGAAGAATGGGAGTTGCGAGAGGAAATGTATTGGAAATAGAAGGCTAGAATTGAGTGGCTTTAGGAAGGGCATAAAAATATAGCTTTTTTCTTCAATTCGGTGAAAGCCAGGCAACATGGTAATTCTATCTTTGGTTTGGTGAATGACAGGGGAGAACATCTATCCTCCTTCCTTGAAATCTTGAGGGAGGTGGTGTAGTATTTTGAATCTCTTTTTAGGGAGGACTCACAAGGGGGATCTCCTGAGGAAGCACATGTTCTTTCTTGTATCCCCTCTCTTGTGTTTGGAGAATTGAATCAATAGCTCATTAGTGATATCTCACTTGAAGAGCTTGAAGGGATTGTTTTCAATATGAAGAAAGGGAAGGCACTTGGTCTTGATGGCTTCCTAATTGAGTTTTTTTGAGATTTCTGGGATATTATCAAATTTGATCGCCCGACAGTTGTTCAGAATCTCAACAAAATAAGCAGATGCTAAGGGTTGTAAATGCCACCTTTCTTGTTCTTATCCCCAAGATTGAGGGGGCAGATAGGTTAAGTTAATTTTGGCCAATTTCTTTATGTAATGTAATCTATAAAATTATTTCTAAACTTATTTCTGACAGGTTGAAAAAGGGGCTTGAGGAGTTGATATCCGAGGAACAGAGTGGTTTTGTTGCTAGTAGGCAGATTCTTGATGGGATTGTTATTGCAATTGAGATCATTCATTCTATGGCCAACTCTAAGGAAAAGGTGAAGTTTATCAAATTGGACATGTCAAAGGCATATGGTAGAGTCTGGTGGCCCTTCCTTCAGCAAGTTTTGGGTGCTTTTGGTTTTGCAGCAGAATGGATTCAATGGGTTATGAGTTGTGTTACTTTAGTATCTTTCTTTATGCTTCTCAACGGGAGTCACTCTGAGTTGTTTGGTGCTTCTAGGGGGCTTCATCAAGGGGACCCTCTTTCCCCTTGTTTATTTTTATTCTGAAGGTTTGGGGTGATGGATCAGATAGAATGTGGGGTCTGGTCTAATTCAGGGTTGGTAGTGGGGTGGCACCTTACCTCCGCAAACTCACCTACAATTTGTGGATGATACTACTATGATGGGGATGGCTACAATGCGAGAGGCTGCTAATTTACAAAGAGTGTTGGATGTTTACTTGGTTGCCTCCGGTCAACAAATTAATGAGGGAAATTCTTCCATTTTCTTCTTCAACACTTCGGGTCCCATTCAGCAACATATTTCCCAAATGTTGATATTTTAGATTGGGACTCTCCCATTGACTTATCTTGGTATCCCCATCTCGGTGAGTAGACTGCCTAGGGAGTCTTGGCAGGTTATTTTGGATAAATTTTGGGTAAAAGTTAATCACTAGACTCATTGATGGTTGTCTTTTGTTGGCTATGTCCAGTTGATTAAGTCAGTGGTGCAGGCTTTTCCCATTTACAAATGCATGCTCCAGGTTGCCCCTATGGGCTTTCTTAAGGACCTTGATTCTATGGCGAGAAAATTTTTATGGGCTAGTTACTTGGAGTCTTCCAAATGGAGTCTAGTTAGATGGGAGGTTGTTTGTAGCCTGAGACAATATGGTGGTCTAGGTTTTAGGTAGTCGACATTGACTAGGGAGGCTCTGGGTGAAAAACTATATTGGCGTTGGTGTAACGAATAGGATAAGAGTTGGTCCAAGATTCTATCTCAGAAGTATCTCTTGGGGATCCCTCGGCCTGATATTTCTAGGTACCCCCTTGTTAGGAAGGGCTCAGTGATATGGGGCACCCTCAAAAAAGGGGTTGTGCTTATTAAGGAAGGATTATTTTGGATCTACAAGAAGGGGTCTGAGGTCCAGTTCTGGTATGATTCTTGCCACTATTTTCATGCCATGATTCTAAAATTTTATGGTAGCTTGACAAAAATGACGATGTCTATCACTTGTATATTCAAGTCTATGCATTTAGTAGTTGATTTATTACCATATTTTCCATATATTATATCTTGAATAACAAAACCCCAACCACCTTAAAGTTTGATTCATCTCTTTTGGTGTTAACTCCATCTCTATATAAACTATGTATCCTCTTCTAAGTTTGCAAATTAGTTTTTCCTTGTTTGAAGAAACTTTAGAAAATAAAACAACCTTTTGATCTGCTACTTGGGATTTCCATCTTTATGTGGCAAAATAATTCACATTTTCTAGAAAAATGCATGCAGACCCATATCTCATTTCCTACATGACACTATTGATAGGGTTTGAGAACTATAACAAGCTATTGCTAGTGATTTTCCTTGTGCTTACTATAAGGCTGCCATTTTTTAACTATGTTTATTGTCAATCTCCCTAGGACTCTCATCCATTACTATAATCTCTATTTACATAACATGCTTGTAGTTTATCCATTATTTACCCTTCATTCAACATGACTATCACTGTAACAGTCCTTTAAAACCATGAAAGATTTAAAAGATATAAACCATACCTGGAGAGTAATAGAATTACAAACACGTAGGGACTTCACCTTAAAGGAATTTGGGCATGTGGAGGTAGGGTATTTGCAGGATCATCATGGAAAAAATGGGCCCTTAAGTGGCAAAAAAATTAGAAAAATCAGAGTTAGACAACTTGACGTAAAAAATTGAATAAATTATCTATATTATTTCAAAAATATGTAAGAATAGAATCTATAGAAAATTGAATGTAGTTTCTAAACTACTAGGTTTATTTTAAAAAGAAAAAATCTATTTGGTGAAAATTTTAAATTTCAATGCAGTAGTACTTAAATTTCAGGGAAAAAATAAGTAGGTGTCTGTCTAACCACCCTAACCATAATAAAAGGGTAATCCCACAATAGTGGGTTACACTTTTTGGCTAAACTTGACATTGAAAGCAACATTTTGAGCAAAATTTTCACTTTTTGACACTTATAGTAGCTAAATTGTTAAGAATTTGAAGATGATACAAACTAGTGATTTGTGAGATTTTCTCTATAGATTCTAAATATTTTTTTTTTAAATATTAAAATAAAGTTGTAATTTTTTTTGCATCTCCTTTGATAACTAATTTTTAATAGTAAAATCCTGGTGCGGCGGGATGTGGCGAAGTTATAAGGGATTCTTTTGGAAATTTTATAGGTGTGATTGCTACCCCCATTGGCTCACAAACCAATCACTTGGTTGAGGTTGTTGGAGCTTTTCATGTAATAAATTTGGCTCATAGTCTAAATTATAAAAAACCTTGGCTTGAAGGGGACTTAAAAAATATTATTGAATGTCTTCTAGGTAGGTCCCCCCGCTCATGGACCATAAAATCTTTGATTGATGATGCTATTTCGACCTTAGCTAAGTTTGATAATATAAAGATATCTCATGCCTATAGAGAAGCCAATGATGTAGCATATTTTTTTGTGAATGAAGGGGTTAAAAGTAAAGGACAACACACATGGCTAAATATCAGTGATTTAGGTGTTGATGTCCAAGCCTTATTGAACTATGATGCACCACATGTGAAATATGTGTGTCACCTCAATCATAATGATAGAACAGGGTAAGTAAATCACTATCATTAGATTGCATGGGGCTGAGCTAATTAGCTTGTCTTGTAAGCTTGCTCGGCATGCTTTGTGGGCTCACAGGTTTGGTAGGACCATTTCTAACCAAGATTTTGTCTTTTTCTGCATTACTGTGCTTGATAAAATGGGAGGAGAAAGAAAAAGAGTTGAGCTAGATAGCTTCCAGATGCACACAAGAAACACTAAAGCATGGAACAAAGTTAAAAGTGGGGGTTTACTCCCTTTTCTGGAGAAACTCCATGGGTCTAATCAAGAAGCAACAAAGCTTTTTGAGAAGAATTGGGACAATGGTGAAGTAACCCTTTTTGGCAAGAAATTTAAGCTTGATGAAAATCCCATTGTTGAAGTGACTTGTATGTCCATTGAAGGACAAATTTTTTTTCTGGGACAAGAATTTCTTTGATGAAGCGGTGGTCAAATTTCTGAAGAAAGACAAGGAAAAATTGAAACTTGTGAAAGTTTCCAATAGTTACTTCAAGGCTGACACCATTAAAGCTCTCTAGAGAAAAGTTCTTCGCATCATTATGGAGTATATCACCCTGGATGGTCGGTTCACTAGGGTCGACGACTATCATTTTTCTTTGTTCAATCATTTTCGCTGTAAGGTAAGGGTTTCTCTCCCCTACTATTTACTCTATTCCTTAAGAAAGAGTCTGAAAGACCATAAGAAAAACCCTAAAAGATATATGATATTACATACTGGTCTAATAAGATTGATTTTTGAACATTTCCAAAATCTGCCAGCCCGTACTAACCTGGATGCCTCTTCGACGTCTGAGGAGGATGACATTGAACCTAGCTGTTCAGGGAATAAACCAAATTTGAGTCTAGTAAGGATGGTCTTAGTTCTGGCCTCTGTCCAGACTAGAAATAAAATCTAAATGCATAATCCCCAGCTTGTTAAAGTTTTCCCTGCTTTTGAGCATTGAAGTTCTACTTCCAAAGCCAAAGGCGCTAGAAAGAATTTCCCTATTAAAAACCTTGTTTCGTATTATGAAGATTCTACCGACTTTGAGGATTTTGGCACAAATAATAATTCTTCCTCTTATGTCCCATCAATGGGCAGAGATATTAGAAATGGGTCCCCTGGAGCCTCTGACCCTACTAAATGTTGCCTCAATCTTAATAGGGAACCTACTGCTGATTTTCTGGGGATTGCGAGGAATAATGTTGTGGACCATTTTAGAATGTCAAAATGGGTCTTTCATGAAATTAATGACCTAAAAATAAAAAACTAAGCCCTCCATAGTAAATTGGAAGAAGTGGGAGCTAAGGTTTCTGTATTATGTAAGAAGGATGAAGAGCGTAAAGAGAACATGGCTAGTAAAGAGATCCAGGAAAATGTGGGTAAGGAAAAAAGGATAGAAATTGATTTGGAAAAAATAAAAAATGTTGCGAAGATAACTACTAAACAGAACAATAGAATGGCAAGACATAATGCTATCATTATCAACGCAATGACTAAAAAATTGGATAAAGCTCAATAGGGGTCCTTGGTTGTCGATTTGGAAGAGGTGAAAGATAAAAACCTGGAAGAGGACATAGGGATTTCGAAGAGAACCAGGGCTAATTTGAAAAGGAAGGCACCCCCCATGCCATAGATAATTCAAACTTTCAAGAAGGGTTTCCAGGATATGCAGGATCTGGAGGTTGAGACCAAGATTGTTCTGAAGATTCTGGATTAGTTGCCACTGGTTTTTTGGTCTGTGCTTCAGTTGGCTCTTTGATTGTCCTTCCTGGTTTTTTTGGCTAGCTGCTACTTTTTTAGAGTTTTTCTTTTATTTCAGCCTATTTAATTTGTTGGAATTTTTTTTCCTTTCCTATTTTATGTTGTAAACTTTGTTGTTTCGGGTCCCTGTAAAACACGTTTTTTCCTTTATCAAAAACATTTTTAAAAAGTGATGTATACTTTCAATCACATAACTTTATTTTTACAAAGGATTGAATTACAATTCTTTTGAATTTAGGTTGGTAACACTGATATTTAGGGCATCCATTTTGTTCCATAACATTTTGTTGAATATTTTTCTTGTAATTAAGTTTTAAAGGAAAACTAATTACAATTTAGACATAGGTGCACTTTCAATTGTATAACTTTTTTTCTATTTAATGATTTTTTATTTTTTTTTGTTTGAACGAGGAGATAAATATTGGTGCATACATATTTTTCCAAAAAAAAATTCACTAATTTACTATTTTTCCACAATAGTTTATCACCTAACTTAATGTTCGGTGAAAAACCTATGTCTAGTAAAACCAAAAAATATAATATAAATTAAAAGAAAAATATATCAAATGTATAGTTGTTAGGAAGATTATTTTGAGGACTATGGTTCTCCAAATTGATTCATCTATTTGACTCCATTTGCACCTCCAAATCGAGCTTCAAAAGTAAAAAATGCATTAATTTCGTAATTAAAAGAGAAAAATAAAAAAGGGGGGGTTCATTAGAACCCCTCTTCAAATGAAGGGGGTTCATTCGAACCGGTTCATTAGAACCCCTAAAAAGCCACTAAATTTTTCCCCAAATTAGCAATTTCTTGTTTTTTTTTCATGCAACACTTTTTAACAACTTTTTAGCTTTTCCTCCTTTTTCATTGGATTTAATTATAATAGTTTTTTTGAATTTTAATATTAATGTTTTTTTTCAATTTTAGTATTAACAGGTTAAGTGTAATGTAGTGTAGTTTTAATTTTTTTTTCTAAGTTTTAATGATTTTAGAGATTTTTTGGTTTTTTTTCATGCAACACATTTTATCAACAACTTTTTAGCGTTTCCTCATTTTTTTCAGATCTAAATATTAATAGTTATTTTTTTTTTAATTTTAATACTAATGGTTTTTTTCAATTTTAATATTAACAAGTTAAGTGTAGTGTAGTTTTAATTTTTTTTCTTCTAAGTTTTAATGATTTTGATATTAATATTAATAGTTAAATGTACTTTTGACTTGTTTTTTCCTAATAATTTTTTTTGGATTTTAATATTAACCCTGAAGTGTAGTTTTAACTTCTTCTTTTTCACAATGCATGTAATGATTTTAATATTACCAGTGAAGTGTAGTTTTAACTCTCTCTCTTTTGAGTTATTGACAATGCATGTAATGATTTTAATATTAATATTAATAATTAAGTGTAGTTTTAACTTGTTGTTTTCTGAGTTTTAAGAATGCATGTAATACATGTTAAGTTTAATTTTAGATTTTTTCTCCTTCTAAATTTATCAAATGCATGTAATGCATGTTAATCACTTCTCGGATTTTTTAAAAAAATTAGCAGTTAAGTTTAGTATTATTTTAAAATGCATGTTAATCAATTTTTAATTTTAGGATTGAAATTGTAGGGTTTTTTTTTGTAAATCGTTATATAAGTAAGAGAAACTCAGAGGAATTGTGAAGGATATTTAGGTTTTAGAAGACAAGTTTTGGAGAAGAGAAATAGAAAAATTGTGAAAGATATTTTTTTTCTACAAAGCATGTTTTGGAGGAGAAGATTTAGAAAAATTGTTTAGTATTTTACAAAGAAGGAGATGGGGAACAAAAAGACAAGAAAAAGTAAGACTGCACGAAAGTATTCAGTAGAATAGGAACAAAGAATACATGAAAAAATCTTGCAAAGTTATTATAAACGTAAACAAGGTATGTCAAACTTGAGCCTCTCTCAATATTATTCCTTTTGTTTCCCTTTAGAGTTTTAATCTATTTTAGATTAAATTTAGATTTTTAGATTCTATATTTTTCTAATTTAATTTAGATTTTAAATTTAAGTTTCTTATTTTGGTTTAGCCTATTCTAAAAAAGATGCAAGATGGTAGATATGATCCTGGCCGTTGTTTCCGTTAGTCTTTTTTTGACCAAAATTTACACATGAAAAGGTGGAAATGTTTTCGGCCAACACAAATGGTTGATATGCAATCCAGATTAATTCAAATGCTAATATATTGTAGGCCAATCTTCCATCTCAAATGTCTCTTAAGCCACTTTTGATCTATCATCCTATACCTCCATTTTGCTCAATAATTTCCCCTTCTTAATAACTTCTCTACCATTCATTAAAAACATATTTTTTTAAAAACCTACTACCGGATTAACCTTAGTTGCAAATGCAATATGCCTCAGCTTTAATTAATGCTTTCTCACCCTATAAATTAGTTTTCAAACCAAAGCATCTTCCAAATTTAAAATTATGCTCACCTATAAATTAGTCAGACTAGACTGAAGTATAAATGACATATCTTATAGATCCAAAATTATGTTTACTAAATAGTAATCATATAATTTGAAGCTTTTACGAGGATTTCCATTATTCCCACATTAAAATAATTTGTAAAAGCTGAAATAGTTTTTCCCATCCAAATTTAATAGAATGTGTTACTTTTAAGATTAGAATGCATTACTTTTAAGAGTGGATTACATAATTTTAAAAAAAGGTTTTCCAGCACAATTTTTGTCCAGACAACCCGTATTTACCTAGATGCTCCTAGCTTCTTTCACTCTAGAGCTTATCCCAAAAAAATTCCTTAAAATAAATATACAAATTAAACCACTACACATATATATTTTAAGTTTGAAAAAACTCTTAATTGTTATTGAAGTATTTTTAATTAAATGTTGTTTAAAATGCATAAAGAATCAATTCAAAGTTTTTAATTTTTTTATGATTAAACATTTTGGATAGTTTATTTCATTTTATTTGTTTTAAATTAAAAATATTTTTAAATATAAGTAAACAATCATTTTAAAATCAATCATCAAAATTATACTTTAAGCTTAGCACACTCACAATAATATAGTCCAGTCAATTTTTGTGTCGTGTTTGTAGAGCCTTTATAAGATAATATTATTGGTGACAACTATTAACTAAATATCTTAAATATATTTATTTAAAATATGCTAGAAGTGTTTATATTTTGTTTAAGAAGTATTACATTTTTAAAAGTTAATTTATTATATATCTTCAAAATTTGGTGTGTTTATTTTAACATAGAAATTATTTTATTTGATACATATTTAAAACCTCCCTCTTTACTTTATATTAGTGTAGAGCTTACTAGCATGTTAAGCACCAACTTTTAAATTTAAAATATAATTTCATTTAGATCAAAATTTTAAATAAATAAAAAAAAATATGAAATTTAATTTAAAATGCCTTTAAATTTATAATAAATATATATTTTTATTAATAAAAATACTAATTTATAGTATTTTCAAACTCTAAATATAGATTATCTTGTAATTTTAGGAGGATAATTTTTTTAATATATACCAATAATTAATATTTTAAATAAAGTAAAATAGTGGATATACTCAATCACAAGAAAATTAATGGTATATAGATAAATACAATTTATTTTATATATAGGAAAAAAATCTGTCTAATGTATTCTTTTTATATGTTAGATTATAATATTATGAAGGAGAATATATTTACAGTGTTAGATTATAATATTATGAAAGAGAATATATTCTAAAGTAGAAGTTATCATTTGTTAAACTATCATAAGTAAATGATCCAATCCATCAAAGTTAATTAGGGGTCAAATAAAGATCAATCCTACCAAATAAAACATAACATCTCTTTGTCTATCCCTCTCTCTCTCCCTATCTCTTCGTCTTTCCCTATTACAAAAATAACATGAACCTATTGGTAATGGAGCTTGATTATCTCTTGGTTCAAAAGTTTTTTTTTAGTCTTGTTTGGATGCATGTAAGTGGAGAAGCTATCACTTCTCCATTGAGAACTTTGTTGCACAAACATCATTTTCTAAATGACCTACCAATTGACCTCATGTACTACACAAATTATTGTCAAAAATAGACCAAAATTATCTTGAAATGACCTTCCACACACCTTTGGTGTACCCATTGCACACCAAGCTACAATTTCTAGTTTAGTTTAGAATTTTAAAATTCTAATTAGTTTAGTTTTTAAACTTTCTAATGTAGTTAGCTTTTAAATTACTAATTTGGTTTCGCTTTTTAAATTTCTAATTTAGTTTAGAATTTTTAATTTTTAATTAGTTTAGTTTTTAAACTTTACAACTTAGGTTTTAAATTCCTATTTTACTTTAGATTTTTAGATTTCTAATTTTGTTTAGAATTTTAAATTTCTAATTATTTTAGTTTTTTAAACTTTATAATTTGGTTAGCTTTTAAAATCCTAATTTAGTTTAGATTTTTACATTTCTAATTTAGTTTAGATTCTAATTTTTAATTTAGTTTAGATTTTCAAATTTATAATTTAGTGTAGATTTGAGTTTTTTAATTTAATTTAGTTTGAATTTAAGTTTCTTAATCTAGTTTTACTTTAAATAAAATTTAGATTTTATATCTTTTACAATTTTGATTTAAATTTTTAAATTAGAAGAATATTTAGTGTATTTAGTGAATCCTAAGTTATTTGACGTGTTTTTGTGTAGGGGATCAACATACAGATACTAAAGTAGTAGTCAAGTCAAATTTAGATCTTGGAGCAAATAAAGTTTAAGAACACATAGTTGATGTTAGGGGGGAGGCCCTAGTGCAAGGAATGGATGTTGGAGATGGGTCAGGATCGCTTTTGAATACCATCACAGAAGAGAATATCAATATAGCTAAAGAGGTTAGGAGAGAAATTTCTTCTAGAATATTAGATCATTTATTTCAAATGCATATGGAAAAATTGAAGTTTTATGCTGAACAACCTAAATGTACTACTAAGAGGTCAATGAACAAAATTGCAAAGGAAATAATTTCTCATTTAAGTAAACTTCATACACTTAATCAAGCCCAACTACTATCAATTGTACTCCTTAATAATGAGCTACAAGAGCCATTAAAATTGTTGGGTGTAGATATGAGTACAAAAAAGAGGAAAGGGTCATAGCTACAAAAAGACATTGTTGAAAATTTAAAAAAAGGTTTAGGTTCTATTAGGAAACAATCTCGATCAACAGATAAGACAATTTCAAGAAGAGTCATGTTGACATCAATTTCAAGTGAAAAAATGGCCAATAAAAGTCAAATCTCTTCACTTTCAACTGAGATTACTTTTAGCAGAAAGACATTGACACAAATATGCCAAAAGGAGAAAGGTTCTCGATAATAGTACCTTAGAAGGAAATTGGGAAATTATGTGTAGAACTCCTTTGTAATACCCCCATGTTTCTGATACTATTTGCTACTATTGGTTACTTTTGTGTGTTAGTGTGATACTAATTTGTGATGGTGATTAATTCACCAACCCGATGTGTGTGGATGCATAGTTTAGTTATTTGTTGCGTGTAACATTATTAGTATGATTTATGATACTCTGTGTGTTGTTTGGATTATTTATTTATTCAAATGGTTTTTCATTAATGTTTTATATGTCGATGTGATGATTCTATGGTGATGTTATTTGGATTTAGTATTATTTTATAATGCAATAGTTTAATAATTAGTTTTGATGTGATCAATTCAATTAGGAATGTTATTTCATATTGATATTGTTATTGTTAGTATAGCTTAGGTGAGAGGACAGTGTAGCACCACTCATTTACGAGTGCCCTACTATGCCGCAATTCCTCCTCACGATAGGATATTTTCAATTATATATATACATGTGCTACTTGACGTTTGTTTGGATGCAGGATTTGCAAAAATAAGTCTCAATTCCACCTGCTTCGGTAGGACAAGGCGAGCATTAAACTAACCCAACGGGTAAAATGTTGAAAAAGGCAGTAGATTTGGAAGTATCCCCATCCCAAGTTCGTCGTCCTATTGTAAGTTGTGTCATGATTGAAGTTTTGTCCTTGTTGTATAGTTTGATTATCGAGTATTTATTTTATGGCTAGTGTTTAATTAATTAATCTTATTTTATAAGATAATTTATTAATGTCGCATTGTTATTTGATTTATTTGTGAGTTGGTAAAATATTAAATTTAAATATTTTGTAAATTTATAAGTGAATTAGTTAATTAAAAGTGTAAATAATTATTTTAAATTAATGTTGATAAAGATAATTAAATATTATATTTTTATTAATATTAAATTAGAAAATCTTGTGTAAATAATTTATTTTTAATTAAAAAAATGGTAGATAAGTCAGAGCTTTTAAAAGCTAGAAAAAGGACCAATAAGAAAAGAGGATTTTTGAGGAAAAGCGAAAGAGCTTTATTGATTTTATTTTATTATTATTTTGAGGGAGTTATTCACACACAGGAGATTTTTTTGTTGTTTTGATCTATAAAAGAAAGAAGGAAAAATAGTTTGTTTGGTTTTTAAAAAAGAAGAAGATAGATTCAGAAGAGAGCTTAAGACAAGAATCTGAGGAGAAGCTACAGAGGAGTTGCACGTTTGAAAGAAGATTACTGTGCTGGATTCTCCATCAGACGAAGGACTCTAGGTTCTTCTAAATTATTATTTCTTTTAGTTTATTGTTCTGTAAACAAACCTTGTTTGTTGTGTTTTCATTTGAAAATTAATTACTCCATGTTTGTGAAAGAGGATTCTATAGTTGGAAATTGGTTACTATAGACTTTTGAAGATTGTTCGTTGAAAACTATAGTAAAACCCTTTGAAATTATTCAATAAAATTTAGTTCTAAAACCATTGTCTTGGAAAGAAAATCATTTGTTTTTGTGGATTAAATTTGCATAACCAAATTTAAGTTGTGTATGATATAAAAAATGTAATGCCTCGCCAAGCAACCCCAAAGGATACAAATACATCTAACATTTATGGCACCAATTTTTTTTTTTTAAAAAAATACTAACATACATCATAATAATCATATATCACATTAAATGAAACTAAACATGAACTACATATAACAAATCCCTCAGGTTTACATGGTACATTACTTTTCACAACAACATTATTACATCACAAGAAAGGTAAGTATATACCGGTAATCATAGGATAACATGAACATGGTCGACACATTAATCAAGGATTAGAATATTAAAATGCCGCTTCCCAACATGAATGGGGAAGATACAATAAAATGGAATGATACACTTGAAATGGAGGAGTACAAAGCGCAATCGGATCAACTCTGGTTTAACTTAGGAGTCACGCAAGGTACAATTTCACACTTCGATCGACGACTAGGGACCCAATGGGGTGCATAGCACATTACGTGGACCCTAAGGCCCACCCCATGCTAAGAGATGACAAGAAGGACCCCAACAATAACCATCAAACAAAACAAGGATACAAGACTTCACAACAAGATCCACAATAACATATGGCAATCTTAGCACAAGATATATCCAACACAAGATGTGTCCAACATAAGGAATAACCAATAAAAGCATCAACATACAAATGCCAACATGTGCTTGAGGCCCAAGAATAACATAGAGGGAAACAAAGCATGGTTGTTAAAGGAAGAGTGTCATGCAATGTTGCATGGGTTACCCTAGTGTAAGACACCTCTTTTCATATGATTAGTAAAATCCTAATATGTTTTATGTTTTCCCAAATAGAAGGTAAGAAGTATTGTAGATGATAAATATTGTGATTATGTGATAATATTTTTGATATTTTATTGACATTACCATGAAGGAGTTATGACACATAAATTATGAATATGAGTTGAAAGTGTAAATGAAATTATTGTACAATTAAATCTTATTTTAGCTATTAGATTTATGTGATATTTGATTGTTGCTTATAGTTTCATTGGTAATGTGCAGAGAAGGAAGAGTGTCAGTACAAGAAAGGAAGACCAATGGGTAAATCGAAAGACATCTTCTTGTGGTTATGAACTTGACCCCCTTTTTTTGGAGCTTAGGAAGAAATAAAGTAAATATGTTGAGGTGGTGAGGGTTGATATTAAAGGGATGATTTGTTTTTTTTGGGTTGTGAGGGTATTTAATTATGTTTCATTTGGGTGTAAGTGGGTTTAGGTGTTAGGAACCCTTTTTCAAGTTTGAATTTCGGATGGATCTTTAAATGAGCCTTTAAAGAGGGTTGTTGGTCTATTTCCTTGGTTAGTATGCAAAAATAAATCCCTTAGGGTCTATACCATAGTGGTAGGGGTCAAGTGGGAATATAATAGTGCCCCAAGGAGATGGTTTGACCCCTGAAAAGTCCTCATAATGGAGAGTGACGAGTTTTGAGGAGAGGATGGGATAGAAAGATGGAGGGGTTGTCCAAGTGCATGTTTCCTCTTTAATAAAGGAAAATACTCTCATTGATGGAGGTAGGTACACTCCACAGCTCCCCATCCAAAACTTGCAAGTTGAAACTCCTATTTATTTTGGAGAGGAAGGAGGAGTGGGGTGTTACCCACTTCTCCTTTTGGAGAACTTTGGGAGAGAGGGTATGAGAAGAGAAGAGAATCCCTCCATTTTGGGAAAAGATAGTGCTCAAGATGGCTCGATTTGGAGAGGAATGAAGGAGGAAGAGTTTATCTCCCTCACCTACCAAAAAAAAAAACAGATAAGTTTTTCCTACTCTCACACTCCCGTGTTTATTCTTGTAAGATGTGAGCAAGTTTATAGGAATCATTGTTGAATATGGTAAGAGGAGATCCCATAGGCATGTAATTTTGATGTTATGTCATTTTATCATCTTTGTAAATTTTTAGGAAGACTCCATTCATCATTTTGGGGTTAACATATTCCTTGCTCGGGGGTATGGCCAGAGCCCGCGAGGCTCCATGACGCCATTATGGTAGGGTGGAGAGCAAGCTGTTATCAGTTGTGCATCCTTCATTGGGTCTCCTTACATATGTTGAAATATGGAAAAATAGTGTTGCATTGTAACATGAAAAAGAATGTGAAAGAGTAGGCCTAAGTTCTTCGATATGTAACTCATTGTCTTCTTCAATAATTCTGGTAAAACATTGCAAGTTTAGAAAGGTGGATATCACATCTAATTAAAGATAAAATGAAAGAGATTAAAGTTATTTCATTTTCATGTTGATGGTTATATTCTGTTGTACCTGAATGAAAGATTTCACTGAGTAAATCTTGTGGTCCAACTTGTTAGAACTGTTGAATTGATATGAATGGTTTCCTCGTTTAAATCTGCATTTGAGGATTAGTATAGCAGTTTTTGGTTTGCAAAATAACAAGAATGGTAATAAAAATATAGTTATCATCAATAAACTGTTTATCTGTGTGAATTTCTAATTTGTGACCTCCCTTCTTGTAAGATTTTCCCTATCTTATATGATACCTAGCCTTTGAATTTTTCCATGTTGAGAATGAAATATATACAAAGCTTATAAGAACTTAGATTTAGATCAATATTCGTTGAAGATCATCTGCAGCAAAATTCTTAACCTTATATTGCATGAACAAATAATTTGAGGCACCACAATATCATGCTTCCCTCTTGAAAAGATAGAACCAGTAGAACAAGGCCATATCATTATTAAGTGAATGTGGGAAAAAAAAATTCAATGTTGCTGCCATGAATCCTCATGGATCTGAACGATGAAGACTTCAATCACAACAGATCTCCAGGAGAGTAAATGGTTACAATGTTAATCAATGAGCACACCGTCACACAACAATGAAACTTAGATAGTTGAGGAGAACTAATCACCATGCCTCAATAACTTTAATCACCAACTTAAAAAGAACGAAGTTATAAAATATACTCTATATTCTTTTGAAGACTACGGGTAATCAATTATGATCACTGTATATATGCACATGGTGGGAATCGAACCAGTAAAGGATGCCCCACCTACCTGCTCATTTGATAATTGTTTTATTGCTCGTACAGTCTCAGACACATCAGTCTACCACTAGTGCAAGTCTATAAGGAGAAATAGAGTCATACCTAGTGCGCAGATATGAAGTATTAAAAAAAGGAAAAAAAAAGAAAAAGAGTCATACGAAAAAGAAATCCCTATCGTATTTATGAGAGAAAATGCCAGTAGTAACATCATGGATATGAATATAGTCGATTGGTTAGTTGAGCATATTCATTGCAAGATATGGGTGGTGGACTGGCGTGGGTAAGAAGATATCTGTTGTGAGTCATGCGCCATTAAGAATGGTTGAAAAATTGCTGGCATATCCAAATCTTGCCTAACATTAGGACAACCAACAATATTGTATGGCGCTAAGGCGGGTAGAAGGTAATTACAAATTAATGAGTTTTGTGTAAAGTCAGCAGGTTGGCATATCTTCGTGGTGCAAGCAGATTTAGTACTGCTATTAATAATTGTTTTCCTTTGGCCTGAGTGACGTGACGGAAAAGATGCATAAGGTTCCTTAAATGATGAACCAAGCTGCTTATGTTGCAATTATCCTCACACCTAAACATTATCTTCTTTCTGACTTCACCCAATATTGTAGTGCTAAGGCGTCTGTCACTGATACACGTCAAACATCACAATAAATTCTGGGTGCTGTGGTACAATTTTATTAGGTGTTACAGCTGGTTGTATGGGTAAGCGTATCTATCAAGTATAAATCTCAATTTATTTGACTTTTATTTGTGTCAGGTATACACCCAGATTTAAAATTTCATGTTCTTTATAAAAGAACTCAAAAATCTTGGAATCAAAATTTTGAATTTATTAGAGAAAGCATAATGAGCAATACAATATCTTATTTGGGGAAAATTTAAATTAAATGAAAATAAAATCATACAAAATTTTATATATATATATATGGGCATTCCATTCCTTTCAAAAAAAATTAGATTTCCCCTCCCGTTTCAATCTGAAATAACAGCAGAGAACTAACAATTTTAACACAAGAAATAAACGAAGGAACTGTGTAATGTATTAGCAGATGAAAACTCTTTTGCAAAAACACAAAAGGAAAAAAAAAAAAAATAGAAATCCCATATTTACTTAACAGTAAAACATGGTCAAGCCATACTTCTAGCCCTGCTATGGTATCTCCATTGGCGGTGCTTTCCTTTTTTCTTTTTCCTTCCAGTCCTGTGCAAGTTGAGATGAGGATAGATAGGATACAAAAGAAAATTTATTTTAGGGTTAACCACATCTAACCTAATATTCTTCTCACTCAAATGATAAACACAAGGAAATAAATAGAGAGAGATTTTAGTAATAAAATAATTGATTAAGCCTAAGGGACGCGTATCATATCCTTCTGCATCATAAAGAAAGAACGTCAGAATGTGAGAAGGAGAGTTTAGATGCCATTGTGAATGGGAAAAAAAGAACAAACCAAAAAAATAAATAAATAGGAATAACCTATCTAAAATCCATACTCCTCCCCTCATGGTTTACGTCCAATCCCCATATCCTTTCCCCACTATAATAAAAACAAACTAAAATGGTAAGAGTCTTATAATTTGTATCATGGTTTACTTTAGTCATCTTATAATAATAAGATTAGAGTTGAATGGATCCATCTTAAAAAAAAAAAAAGATAAGATGTGTAGAATTAAATTCTTATGTATTTTTAAATAGTTAAAATAATATGAAGTTTCCTTAGCTTTTAAAGATATTTGGGGTATGTTAAAATAAATAGGGAGATAGAAGATCAAGTTGAGTCAGAATTTTTAGTTAGTTAGTTTATTTTAAAACAAATAAAAATAAAGAAATATTTTAAATAAATAAAATAGTTTTCTAAAAGTTTAAAGAAATAAAAATAAATAAATAAATAAACTAATAAAGTAGAAGTTATATGAATAAAACAATTAAGAGTGTATATGTAGATATAGATAGATATATGTTTATATGAGCTAAATTGTGTGATTTAAAAGTCATGTGTTCAATTAATAATAAATATGATTTTTTTTTAAATTCCTTGTAATGATATTATTAAGGTCAAAATTATTATTTTAGATAAAGGAAAGTTATATTAATGTGGGTTTAATATTAATACACATTACTTCAAAGGATGATTAAGTTAAACATATTCAAAATTTGGCTAAGTGAGTTGGATAGCAAGAGCTTATGGATTGATGAATATTGAGTTGTCTCTTCTTCATTATAGGGTCATCAACCTTGTGTAGGATCCCAAGGTTATGTTGTGTAAAATCAGTATGATGGGTATACGTTAGGTTGTACAAAAAAAAATTGGGTTTTATTTGTGTAAATTTTTGGGCCTGACTGTTAGGCTTTAGGAGTTGTATTATGCAAACATGGTTGATTGTGTTTGTGATAGGTTGTAAACCTGTGTTCAATAAAAAAAAAATTATTACGTTTTGTAGTGGAAATTTTAGGCATGACACTTGGTATGAGCCAGGTTGCAACACTGGGTACTCTGGAACTATTTGGGCCATGGTATAGGTGTTTGGAATGAGCATGCAATTAATTATGTCACAATTAGTTTAGAAATTTGAAGGATATTTTAAGGAAGAAAAAAAAAATTTAAGTAAAAAAGGTGAAGGGCCAAAAAAATCATTAGTTCAATTAACAAAAGAGATTTTATGAATCTCATCCTTTTATAATTTTATACCTTCACACTTATCTACGCTGACTATTAAAGTGTGTTACTATATATGAAACACGATTGAAGAATGAAACAACATAAGTCACCATAATAAATATTATTAAAATCCACCCATGTTGTCTTCATGCAACTATAGCCTTTAGAGGGATAATAATAATATTACTTCTTGAAGCATGATTACTTTAGAAATGATAAGATTGGAAAGTATGAAACACTAGAAATCTCTTATATCTTGTGTGCAATTTGAACATATCTCATAGTACTAATTTGAATTTTACCAAAGATTAAAATGTGGCCTATAAAATTATGAGCTACTTAACCTAATTTTAAGGACTTGTTTTCAACTTGATATTATATGGAAATATTTATGAGCTTTTACCTTGAACTTGGAGAAGTGAGGAAGGTGATTCATAACACGTGGCTATAGTATAAACATTACAAATTGATCATTGAGTCAAGCATTACCTAAATTTCTTTTTGCAAGTAAATCACGGGGTTAACAAAGCATAAACTAGTATAATTTTTTATTTATTTTGTAATCTATAGGTGAGATAACTATTCTTCCATGTCTTAGTTTGGATCTTGTTTGAAAATAAGGATGCTAGCCTCAAAAGTATGAGTTAATTGACCCCTTGGTGGGATATGATTATACTTTAGTGAAATTCTTGTGCTCAGATACATTGAGTGCTTGACCATCCTAGGTATTCCCTTTAACTTAAACTCGTGACCAATCATAAGTACTATTAATTCTCCCCTTATATACTTGAAACAATTCATAAACTTCTCTATGGTTGGTAGGAAAATTGCATAAATTAGGAAACCTAATGATGTATAAGACCTTTTCGAAGGATGAATTTTGAAGTTAAACATTATCTAAGATATACTATTACTACTTCCCTGATACCTAGCTAAGGACTAAAGAACTTGATAGAGAAGAAATATGAAAGAATACACATTATATAGGAATTAACAACCTATGTGAGTAGGTGCTATCTTTAAAGAATGGGGATGAATAATAAATTGTTTTATTTTAAATTTTGTAATGAATTATATGTGATTAAGTCGTTGGGGAATTAAAACGGACAAAGATAAACAAAAGCAATGTGTTGGCTAGTACCTATTTAGGGAAAAACATTTACACATGAATATAATTGAGAAAACACAAAGGTAGTCAAAACTTCTAAGAATTTTTACTCATTGTGCATATTTATGAGGATAGATGGAACTATGATTAATGATGATTATAACATGTAGTTAAATGGTTCAATCTTAAGAGAAAATGCAAGATTTGTAAAAAAATATATTAATAAGTTGTGAGAATTACAATTCCATGATTTGTCATATGCATTGAGTGTGCTTTCCTTTTCTCATATTTTGATGTTTTAAATGAAATTGGTTAAAGATATTCCTTAATAAGTAAGAAACCTTCTTAATTTAGTATGTAGAGAAAATATAGTGGAATTTCCCATATTGATATGTCGGTGAACATAACAAATACAATTGAATAAAAGACAAGAGCGACTTGATCATAAATGTGACGTCAGTAGGATGGGAAGCACCATGTATTGTTAATTGTAAGAAAATTGAGTATTAGATTACAATTGTGAATTATATGGCAATTTATTTTACAAGTATGCAAATAGATATATGTTAACAAAAGGATAAACAAAGTGAACATTGTGTAAGGAAAATAAAGTGTGTATGGGTGTATCGACATTTGTGTTAACAGTGTGGTGAATCATGCATTGTTAAGTTCTAGGAAGATGGGGTGATATACCTAAGCTACATTTCCACTTCTTCTAGTGATTTCTTATACTTATGCAAAGTAAGTAGATATTTCCAAAATTGAGACAAAAGTGAATATTATTTAAAGAAAATAGAATATGTGTAAGTGCATTTCTCTTGTTCTATAGTGAATTTTGTAAAGTGTGTTGTGTTATGACATGTAAAGTGAAGCCAGTAAATGTGTTGTGCCCCAAGTATGAGATACAAGGTATCTGACTTGGGATAAGGGAGAGGGATGTCAAGTATGATCCCCTATGTGTACCCTTTGTGATGGCCTTTTGTGTAAGCTAGTTGATTGTGAAATAATGTAAACATAATATGTGTAGATGTGTGTCTATTAATGAAATGTGAAGTAATTCTTGGTGTAAGTCTTGTTCGTATGTTAAATGTGTACCTCTAGTGTACGGCTCCCCTATGGGATTGAGATGCCTGCTAGTGTAAATAGGGGTTGAGGGGTGAGAGAACCCTAAGTGGGAACTTCATGGTTTCCCTTGGACGTGTTCCTAACTTACTCCCCCACATATGAGAACCACACTTGTTGGTTCATAGTGAAAACCCACTCCTTGATGTTTATAACCCATGGGTAAAGGATGGAATTACTTGGGCCATATTGATCACAGATTTTGGTTACTTCAGCAATGCAGGGCATTGATACTATGTGGAAGAGTCCACCATGATATTGTGCACTATCATATTTATGTGGTCAGGGACCACCAGTTATTGCATACTATATACTTATGTGGTTAGAGAACCACCATTCCCCTCCTCCCCTTAGGTGGCTTATCAAAGTCACATGGTGCTCGTAATGTGCAACTTTTATTGTTGAGATATGAATTTTTAGTAATTTTCTTTTATTGATGTTTTATTTCATTATATACCAGCAGTGTGAAATCTTACATTTCTTCTAATGGGGCTATTTAGCCATTTGAAGTTTGTCATAGTCCTATTGCCTTGAGGACTTATTTAATTTTTTTTAATTTTTAATTTTTTAATTAAGATTTAGATGTTCAAATGTGGCCACAATTGACCTTTATTTTGTTTTCGCTTGGAATTATAATTTTCTCTTTTTGAAATTGCATTGAAACTTTGGTTTATGATCTTATATTAATCAGTTTGAGGCTTTCTTATTGTTGCAAACTGTTGGTAACTGTGGTGTAATGTGACATATGTAAAACTGCCATATCCCAGGGGGTTCCCTGGCAGGTCGTATAGGGGAGTAGATGTGCTGGGGAATTATGAGTTATTTGAAAGGGGTTGCAAATGGGACCGGTATGGGACGGTCATTAATCCATTCTTCCCCTAGTTCTACGATTATTCTTTGTGTACCTTCCTCTTGGAGGCTAACTCCCTTACACAAACAAGGGAAGGTACCTAGAAGATGTATGGAAGGGTCCTTTGAGAAGGGCCTTGAGACCATCTCTCCTAATGGCTATGATACCCAAGAATCTCCATCCTTGTAAACCCCATTATGTGAGCCTTGTGATGTGAATTATGTGTAAATTTTCATAATATATGGGTAAATTTGTAAATAATTGGCATGTGGAAATACTTGTCTACAATGTGAAAAAGAAAGTGATGATAAAATTGGGAGTCTTATTCTTGAGACATGAATTTATATGGGAATGAAAATATTTTCCAACATCATGAGTGATTTTTATGATGAAAAAGGGAAACTTGAAGGGTGTCCATGGATGCTAATGTGTTTGGATATATGTTGGTGTAATTTAATTGAGAATGTTAACTACATGGATGATTATTAATATTTGTTATATTATGACTATATCAGATAAATGCTCTATGCCGAGAAATCATATTATAAGAGTTTAGATGTTTGATTCATGGAAAAGAAATACTTTTAATGTGTACTTATAGTCACATGATAGATTGTCTTATCAGTAAAGAAAGGTGATTGATATATTTAATATATTTGCACACATTGATATATAAGGATTATGTTTTAGACCCTAACGACTTCCAGGAGGAAGTCTAAGCTAAGGGGAAGGGGATGTAAGACCCCACTTTGCATGTGATTAGTAAAACCCTAATATATTTTATGTTTTCCCAAATAGAAGGTAAGAAGTATTGTGGATGATAAATAGTGTGATTATGTGATAATATTTTTGATATTTTATTGACATTACCATGAAGGAGTTATGGCACATAAATTATGAATATGAGTTGAAAGTGTAAATGAAATTATTGTACAATTAAATCTTATTTCAGCTATTAGATTTATGTGATATTTGATTGTTGCTTATAGTTTCATTGGTAATGTGCAGGGAAGGAAGAGTGCCAGTACAAGAAAGGAAGACCAATGGGTAAATCAAAAGACATCTTCTTGTGGTTATGAACTTGACCCACTTTTTGGAGCTTAGGAAGAAATAAAGTAAATATCTTGAGGTGGTGAGGGTTGATATTAAAGGGATGATTTGTTTTTTTGGGTGTGAGGGTATTTAATTATGTTTCATGTGGGTGTAAGTGGGTTTAGGTGTTAGGAACCCTTTTTCAAGTTTGAATTTCGGATGGATCTTTAAATGAGCCTTTAAAGAGGGTTGTTGGTCCATTTCCTTGGTTAGTATGCAAAAATAAATCCCTTAGGGTCTATACCATAGTGCTAGGGGTCAAGTGGGAATATAATAGTGCCCCAAGGACATGATTTGACCCCTGAAAAGTCCTCATAATGGAGAGTGACGAGTTTTGAGGAGAGGATGGGATAGAAAGATGGAGGGGTTGTCCAAGTGAATGTTTCCTCTTTAATAAGGAAAAGACTCCCATTGATGCGGGTAGGTACACTCCACACATCCCCATCCAAAGGTTTCAAGTTGAAACTCCTATTTATTTTGGCGAGGAAGGAGTGGGGTGTTACCCACTTCTCCTCTTGGAGAACTTTGGGAGAGAGGGTATGAGAAGAGAAGAGGATCCCTCCATTTTGGGGAAGGATAGTGCTCAAGATGGCTTGATTTGGAGAGGAATGAAGGAGGAAGAGTTTATCTCCCTCACCTACAAAAAAAAGGGGATAAGTTTTTCCTACTTTCATGCTCCCATATTTATTCTTGTAAGATGTGAGCAAGTTTATAGGAATCATTGTTGAATATGGTAAGAGGAGATCCCATAGGCATGTAATTTGATGTTATGTCATTTTATCATTTTTTGTAAATTTTAGGAAGACTCCATTCATCATTTTGGGGTTAACATATTTCCTTGCTCGGGGGTATGGCCAGAGCCCGTGGGGCTCCATGACGCCATTATGGTAGGGTGGAGAGCAAGCCTTTATCAGTTTTGTGTCCTTCATTGGGTCTCCTTAAATATGTTGTAATATGGAAAAACAGTGCTGCATTGTAACATGAAAAGGAATGTGAAAGAGTAGGCCTAAGTTCTTCGATATGTAACTCATTGTCTTCTTCAATAATTCTGGTAAAACATTGCAAGTTTAGAAAGTTGGGTATCACATCCAATTAAAGATAGAATGAAAGAGATTAAATTTATTTCATTTTCATGTTGATGGTTATATTCCGTTGTACCTGAATGAAAGATTTCACTGAGTAAATCTTGTGGTCCAACTTATTAGAACTGCTGAATTGATATGAATGGTTTCCTCGTTTAAATCTGCATTTGACGATTAGTATCTAGCAGTTTTTGGTTTGCAAAATAATAAGAATGATAATAAAAATATAGTTATCATCAATAAACTGTTTATCTGTGTGAATTTCTAATTTGTGACCTACTTCTTGTAAGATTTTCCCTATCTTATATGATACCTAGCCTTTGAATTTTTCCATGTTGAGAATGAAATATATACAAAGCTTATAAGAACTTAGATTTAGATCAATATTCGTTGAAGATCATCTGCAGCAAAATTCTTAACCTTATATTGCATGAACAAATAATTTGAGGCACCACAATATCATGCTTCCCTCTTGAAAAGATAGAACCAGTAGAACAAGGCCATCATTATTAAGTGAATGTGGCAAAAAAATTCAATGTCGCTGCCATGAATCCTCATGGATCTGAACAATGAAGACTTCAATCACAACAGGTCTCCAGGAGAGTAAATGGTTACAATGTTAATCAATGAGCACACCGTCACACAACAATGAAACTTAGATAGTTGAGGAGAACTAATCACCATGCCTCAATAACTTTAACCACCAACTTAAAAAGAACGAAGTTATAAAATATACTCTATATTCTTTTGAAGACTACGGGTAATCAATTATGATCACTGTATCTATGCACATGGTGGGAATCGAACCAGTAAAGGATGCCCCACCTACCTGCTCATTTGATAATTGTTTTATTGCTCGTACAGTCTCAGATGCATCAGTCTACCACCAGTGCAAGTCTATAAGGAGAAATAGAGTCATACCTAGTGTGCAGATATGAAGTATTAAAAAAGAAAGAAAAGAAAAAAAAGTCATACGAAAAAGAAATCCCTATCGTATTTATGAGAGAAAATGCCAGTAGTAACATCATGGATATGAGTATAGTAGATTGGTTAGTTGAGCATATTCATTGCAAGAGATGGATGGTGGACTGGCGTGGGTAAGAAGATATCTGTTGTGAGTCATGCGCCATTAAGAATGGTTGAAAAATTGCTGGCATATCCAAATCTTGCCTAACGTTAGGACAACCAACAATATTGTATGGCGCTAAGGTGGGTAGAAGGTAATTACAAATTAATAAGTTTTGTGTAAAGTCAGCAGGTTGGCGTATCTTCGTGGTGCAAGCAGATTTAGTACTGCTATTAATAATCATTTTCCTTTGGCCTGAGTGACGTGATGGAAAAGATGCATAAGGTTCCTTAAATGATGAACCAAGCTGCTTATGTTGCAATTATCCTCACACCTAAACATTATCTTCTTTCTGAATTCACCCAAAATTGCAGTTCTAAGGCGTCTGTCACTGATACACGTCAAACATCACAACAAATTCTGGGTGCTGTGGTACAATATTATTAGGTGTTACAGCTGGTTGTATGGGTAAGCATATCTATCAAGTATAAATCTCAATTTATTTGACTTTTATTTGTGTCAGGTATACACCCAGATTTAAAATTTCATGTTCTTTATAAAAGAACTCAAAAATCTTGGAATCAAAATTTTGAATTTATTAGAGAAAGCATAATGAGCAACACAATATCTTATTTGAGGAAAATTTAAATTAAATGAAAATAAAATCATACAAAATTATATATATATATATGTGTGCGCGTGCGCTTGTGGGCATTCCATTCCTTTAAAAAAAAAATAGATTTCCCCTCCCATTTCAATCTATAAAATAACAGCAGAGAACTAACAATTTTAACACAAGAAATAAACGAAGGAGCTGTGTAATGTATTAGCAGGAAAAAAAAATGTAGATGAAAACTCTTTTGCAAAAACACAAAAGGAAAAAAAAATAGAAATCCCATATTTACTTAACAGTAAAACATGGTCAAGCCATACTTCTAGCCCTGCTGTGGTATCTCCATTGGTGGTGCTTTCCTTTTTTCTTTTTCCTTCCAGTCCTGTGCAAGTTGAGATGAGGATAGATAGGATACAAAAGAAAATTTATTTTAGGGTTAACCACATCTAACCTAATATTCTTCTCACTCAAATGATAAACACAAGGAAATAAATAGAGAGAGATTTTAGTAATAAAATAATTGATTAAGCCTAAGGGACGCGTATCATATCCTTCTGCATCATAAAGAAAGAACGTCAGAATGTGAGGAGGAGAGTTTAGATGCCATTGTGAATGGGAAAAAAAGAACAAACCAAATAAATAAATAAATAGTAATAACCTATCTAAAATCCATACTCCTCCCCTCATGGTTTACGTCCAATCCCCATATCCTTTCCCCACTATAATAAAAACAAACTAAAATGGTAAGAGTCTTATAATTTGTATCATGATTTACTTTAGTCATCTTATAATAATAAGATTAGAGTTGAATGGATCCATCTTAAAAAAGGAAGATAAGATGTGTAGAATTAAATTGTTATGTATTTTTAAATAGTTAAAATAATATGAAGTTTCCTTAGCTTTTAAAGATATTTGGGGTATGTTAAAATAAATAGGGAGATAGAAGATCAAGTTGAGTCAGAATTTTTAGTTAGTTAGTTTATTTTAAAACAAATAAAAAAAATAGTTTTCTAAAAGTTTAAAGAAATAAAAATAAATAAATAAATAAACTAATAAAGTAGAAGTTATATGAATAAAACAATTAACAGTGTATATGTAGATACAGATAGATATATGTTTATATGAGTTAAATTGTGTGATTTAAAAGTCATGTGTTCAATTAATAATAAGTATGGTTTTTTTTAAATTCCTTGTAATGATATTATTAAGGTCAAAATTATTATTTTAGATAAAGGAAAGTTATATTGATGTGGTTTTAATATTAATACACATTACTTCAAAGGATGATTAAGTTAAACATATTGAAAATTTGGCTAAGTGAGTTGGATAGCAAGAGCTTATGGATTGATAAATATTGAGTTGTCTCTTCTTCATTATAGTGTCATCAACCTTGTGTAGGCTCCCAAGCTTATGTTGTGTAAAATCAGTATGATGGGTATACGTTAGGTTGTACAAAAAAAAAAAAAAGGGTTTTATTCGTGTAAATTTTTGGGCCTGACTGTTAGGCTTTAGGAGTTGTATTATGAAAACATGGTTGATTGTGTTTGTGAT
>VDFB02092601.1:0-13416 GCA_007258455.2 Sequoia sempervirens | reverse complement strand
AGTATGTTGGTCCACCATTTTTTCAGGGGCTTAAATTCCCGTATTAGCGGAGGAGTGAGGGTTTTCGAACCCAAGACCATGGAGGTAGCAGTGGAGAAGGCGCGTTTGGTGGAGGAGAATCTGGATTTGCCACTAGGAGGCCATATGGGTGCGTAGATAGGCAGCAGTTCAGCAGCGGGATCTAGTGCTAGAGGAGGTCAGTCTCAGGGAGGTACACCTTCCAGAGCTCAGTAGGGACCGTCGCAGAGTGGGCAGCAGCATCAGCAGCAACAGGTATCGTAAGGGAAACATAAAGGTTTCCGGCAAAGACAGGGGGATAGAAATTGGAGGCGTATTAAACGCTTTAGCTTTGATCAGCTAGCTTAGAGTTCCTAGTCCACCTTCAGGGTAGTGCGCAGCAGTCTAGCACACCATCTAGAGGCAGGGGCTATGGCAGAGGTACTGAGTGTTTTGCATGCTGCCAACAAGGCCATATAGCTAGAATGTGTCCCAACAAGGGCACATCTAGGTTTTCTCAGGGACCGGCAGCATTTGAGCCTACAGTTGATGATGTTGGTCGAGGGCATCATGTATTCGCAGTGGTTGATAACTGCCAGGCAGAGCATCAGGGTACCATTGTGGAGTCATATGGTATGTTATCAGGTAACCTAGTTACCATTTTGTTTGATTCTAGAGCGTCAGACTCCTTCATTTCTTCTTCCGTCGTGACGTGATGTAGACTGGGTACGGTAAGGCAAGTTGATAGGTGGCAGGTTGAGTTAGCCTCAGATGCAAAGGTTGCATCCCATTCCCTTGTTCCAAATTGTATATTTGAGGTTGGACCTCTTCATAAAACATTGGACCTTCGAGTTATTCCTTTGGGTTCTTATGACATTGTCATAGGGATGGATTGGTTGGAAGCGTATAGTGCAGTCATAGATTGTTGACATAAGTCGATTCGATGCACTCAGGCATCTGGCAGAGTAGTAGAGGTAGTGGGAGTTCAGAGGTTGATTTCCTTGAGGGTCATCTCAACTATACAATTGAGAAGGTGCGTGTGTCAGGGTTGCCAGTTATTTGCTGTTACAGTGGATGATTTGGATCTAGGAGGTGGAGAGGAGAAAGTCTCTCTTGATAGTCACCCCATTCTTCAGGAGTATTCTGATGTCTTTCTAGATGAGATTCGAGGGATGCCACCTAAGAGGGATATAGACTTCAAGATAGACCTTGTACCTGGATCAGAACCCATTTCATGAGCTCCTTATCGTATGACCACCCAAGAGCTAAAAGAGCTTCGCTTGCAACTTCAGGAGTTGTTAGAGAAGGGTTTTATTTTCCCTAGTGTTTCTCCATGGGGAGCACCAGTTATCTTCGTGAAGAAGAAGGATGGTTCACTTCGGTTATGTATTGATTACTGATAGTTGAACAAAGTGACCATCAGGAATCGATATTTGCTTCCTAGGATTGATGATCTATTCGACCAGATCAAGGGTGCTACAATCTTTTCAAAGATTGATCTTAAGTCGGGATACCATCAACTTCGTATCTTTGAATTGGACATCCATAAGACATCATTTCAAACGCGGTATGGTCACTATGAGTTCACAGTAGTACCATTTGGGTTGATGAATGCCCCCTATGTGTTCATAAGTCTGATGAATGGGGTATTTCGTACATACCTAGACAGATTTGTCCTTGTGTTCCTTGATGACATTTTGATATACTCTAGGACAGTGGAAGAGCATGAGGAACATTTACGGCAGGTATTACAGTGTTTACGGGATAATCAACTTTATGCTAGCATGTCGAAGTGTGAATTCTTCAAGACTGATGTCCAATACCTTGGTCATGTGATCTTAAGAGAAGGTATTTTAGTGGATCCTGCAAAGATCCAAGTGATCTCAGATTGGCCTGCACCCACAAATGTGGCAGAGATACATAGCTTTATGGGGCTAGCGGATTATTACAGGCAATTTGTGCAGGGCTTTTTGAGGATAGGCTATCCTATCACCTCCCTTTAGAGGAAAGGGAAGAGGTTTGAGTGGTCAGAGAAGTGTGAGGCGGCGTTTCAGCATCTTAAGGGGAAGTTGACTAGTGAACCAATACTTGAGATACCAGATCCAACTGGGGACTTTGTAGTTTGTACAGATATGTCCTTGGAAGGATTAGGTGCAATGTTGATGCAGGAGGGTCATGTCATTGCATACGAGTTACAGAAGCTCAAGGATTATGAGCTAAATTATCCCACACATGATCTTGAGATAGCAGCAGTGGTTCATGCATTGACGAGATGGAGGCATTTCCTTCTTGGCCATAGGTTTGAGTTGCACAATTATCATAGAAGCCTTAAGTATATTTTCACGCATCCCAACCTTAATGCTAGGCAAAGGAATTAGATGGAGTTTCTCTACGAATATGACTTTGAAGTGAAGTATATCCAGGGAAAAGAGAATTTCCAAGCGGATGCACTCAGTAGGAGGAGACATGAGATATCTGAGTTGACTCTTGTTGTAGATTTGCGGAGTCAGATTATTTCTACTCTTCCAGCAAATAGTTGCTATCAAGAGGTTAGGACAGAGATTAAGGTAGGAAGACCCCTTGAGAGTAGGTATTCAGGTTATTCTCTGGATTCATATGAGGTATTGAGGCACATGGGACGCATATACATTCCTTCATCAGGCGATTTTTGCACCTTGGTCATGACTGAAGCACATCGTGCACCTTATTCAGCCCATCCTGGGGTGAAGAAGATGTATGCAGATCTGCGTCAGTTGTACTTCTGGACATGGATGAAACGTGATATTGCAGATTATGTGTCGCGATGTCTTGAGTGTTAGCGGGTGAAGGCTGAACACCAACATCCAGTAGGGATTTTGCAACCGCATTTAGTACCAGAGTGAAAGTGGGATATTATCTCATTGGATTTCATTGTTGGTTTTCCCAACTCTTCGAGACGACATGATGCGATTATGGTGATAGTTGATAGGTTAACGAAGGTGGCACACTTCTCACCTATTATCTCTTCTTATACTGCATCGTCCATAGCTAGAGTGTGCATGGAGGACATAGTGAGGTTACATGGCATTCCGCGTCGGATTATTTCTGACAAGGATCCAGTGTTCACCTCAGCTCTTTGGACTTCATTACAGCATGCGATGGGGACACAATTGAACTTTAGTTCAGCTTACCACCCAAAGACAGATGGACAAACTGAGAGGGTCAATCAGATCCTCGATGACATGTTACGTATGTATGTAATGGAACAGTAGACATGATGGGAAGATTATCTCTATTTGGTAGAGTTCGCGTATAATAATGGTTTTCAGAGTACTATCGGCATGCCTCCATTCCAGGCATTGTATGGGAGACCATGTCGCACTCCCTTGAGTTGGGATCGACTTGAGGACAGAGTGACTTTGGGTCCTGAGATGTTGTAGGATATGGAACAACAGGTGGATAGGATTAGAGAGCACTTGGTGGCAGCAAAGGATAGTCAGAAGAAGTATGCGGATGCGCATAGGGTGGATCGTTAGTTTTTTGTTGGCGATAGAGTTTTTTTGCGGGTGCGTCCGTGAAAGAGTCCCATCCGTTATGGGAAGGGCTCTAAGTTGGCACCTCGCTTTGTCGGACCCTTCGAGATACTCGAGAAAATTGGTCCAGTTGCTTACCATCTTGCTTTACCACCCAGTCTCTCACATATTCACGATGTTTTTCATGTTTCAATTCTTCAGCCATACCATATAGACATTTCTCATGTACTTGATTGGAATGCATTATAGGTAGAGGATAGATAGCTAACTTTGGAGCCCATGGCCGTAATGGAGCGCAAAACGCTTGCTCTTCGAGGGTGAGATATTGATCAGGTTAGGGTCCAGTGGGATCCTAGGGATGACACGTCTTCCACTTGGGAGGATGCAGCTAGGATGAGGGAGCTCTATCCCTATTTGTTTGCAAGATTCCAGGAGTAAGCCGGACCCTAGGGGGGAGGATGTAGCACCCCTCCATTTTGCTCTTTTTGATCGAATAGTGTTCTTCTATGTATGCTTTATTTATGTTAGCACTTTGACTATGGTACTTGGTTCTATTTGATCACAAACTATTAAGCGATGCGTATGTTATATTTGGATGTGATGGAATTTTACTCTGATGTTATCATTATGGCATGTTTTGAATTAGCTTAGCAGATGTTTAATTAATGATGCTTTATGCTTTGGAGTATATTATTGATGTTAGGCTCGTCAGTTAGAAAGTTTGTATTGGTGAAGGGGATGGGATTGTATCACTCGCTTGCGAGTGCCCTATGATTCTGAGATTTCCTCTTCACAGTGTGTCTTATTATATCATATATATATGCATGTTTGATATACTCTTTGCTCATAGGTTGACAAGTACAGGACGTCGACTCCACCTGATTTCACAGGTTTGAACGTGTCCATTTACCAATGATAATCGATTGGGAGATAGTAGCTAGGTTTTCCGTGCCAAGTCATCACCCTAGTCATAGTGTGTTGTCAGGTTGTAGTCGAGTTTAGTCGTTTTAATGTTGTCCATTTCACCTTGGTTTTTATTTAATTTCAAATTATAAAGGTTATTAAATGGCTTGTGTAGTTAAAATGATGATTAAATATATATGGTTGCAATGTTGAAATGTTAGTTATTTTATTGATTAATTTAATTTAATTAATAAAATAATCTAATCTTGGATTAGATTTAGTTTATTGATTAATTAAGTTAATGGTGATAAATTGAATTAAGTTAGTTGTTTTGGGCATTAGTAGATATTTTGATTTAAATTTAAAAAAAAATGAAAATCATGTTTTAAATTGCACTTTTTGAAAATATTGTGTAAAAGAATTTTCTTTTTTTAAAATTTAAATTTTTGTTGAAAAAGATTTTTTTAAATATAGGAAAAATCCATTTTGAAAGCAATTTTGTTTTAAATTTTAAAAATGAAAATATCTCCAAATTTGCAATAAATTTGGTGGATGGGATATTTTTAGGGGTTTGACTAAATTTGGGGAAACTCTATGAGAGCCATTCCATTGGATTTTTAAATTTTAATTTTCAATTGTGGAGAGAAATTGCTATGAAAAAACAAAGGGGAAAGAGGGTTTTGTTCTTGCTAGATTTTTTTTGGATTTGAAGAAGATTGGATTTCTTGGTTGAGCTGAAAACAAAATAAGATTTGAAAGCACCATTGGCAATCTTTCGAGCTTGGAGAAAAAACCAGGTTTCTTTCTATGATTTTTGTTTTCATTTTGAAAGAGTTTTCAAATTTTTATATGTTGTTGCAAAAGATTTAAATTCGGTTTGATTTGCAAGGAAAACCCATATCAAATTTTATTTCAAAACTTGCAAAAACTCTGTTGAAATCATGGAAAAGAAAACAAAGAAAGAATCAAACCATGGAAAATAGAAAGATGAACAAAAGAAGAAATTTCCATTACAAATTTAGATATTAGAATTTAGGCTTTCAAATTAATTTGCTGTGTAATTTAAAGTTGGAAAAATTGCACAATTTCTATAAAACAAAGAAATATTTATATATATATGTATTATATATATTCTGTATATATATATATATATATATATATATATATATATATATATATATATATATATATATATATATATATATAGTAGAGAAAGAGTATATAGGTATATAGGTAGTATATATATATATATATATATGTATATATATATATATATATATATATATATATAAGTATATTCATGGTTGAATGGATAATGTTTTTATTAAAAAAAAAAAAAAATTACCTGTTCGAATTTTTACAAGAAAAATGAGTTTATTTTTTGTTGAGAAGTTTTTTTAAAAAAAAAATTATTAAACAAAAAAAATGTTGAAAGGAGATCTGGGAGGGGGGGGCAGGCGGGGAGCCCCCACAGCCTGCTGGGAGGCTGCCAGGCTGTCATCAAAGGCCACAAAGATACCATGCCAGCACACCCCCAAATGGGGAGGTCGTAGCCCCGGCCTCCCTTGGGAGGCTCATGCCTTTAATACTATTGTTTTTATTTTTTATAAAAAATTGAATTATTAAAGAGATATATATTATTATGTTTTAGTATATATATAAATGGCAATATACATATATTATATATATGTATATTATATTATATATATACTATAATATGGCCATATTATATGGGTATATATATATTTTAATATTTAAAAAAATTATAATTATTTATATGTATATATAATGTTTTATATATATTTATGTATATATATTATGTATTTTAAAATACTTAGATGATCTCAACGTCTACCCAAAATTTCATATATATATTTAATATATATGTGTATTTAAATATAATTTATTTTTAAGGTGATTATTTCATTATCGTAGTTGAATTATAAAAAAATTGTTTTTTTTAATCAAATGATTTTATCTAGCAAGTTGATTTTGATTATTTTGTATGATTGAGAAACACAGAGTTAAATCATTGGTTTTAAACTTCTCAACGTTGTGAATTAAATTCTATTTATTTTTGAATAATTGCAAGTAACGTTGATCGAGTTGATTGGATTTAGGAAATCCTAACATTAGTTTATTTAATTGCCTGAAATGCTTTCTAGTGATGTTCTTGTTCATTCTCGGTGTTGGGAAATTGTGTCTATTGTTATGTAAATCTTCTAGATTGGGTTTCCTTTGAGGTTTGGGGTTGTCGTATTGCCTTGGGTAGTGCATCTAAATGTATCCAGTGTTATACCTGGTTATCAGGAACGGGATGTGTGGACTTTATGTCTTGTATAGGGAGTCATTCTCCTTAGGTCGCACTTGTGTACCTTTGGGTGTGGAGTTATTCCACATGTTGTCTTAGAGGAGTGGCTTGCAAGGAGGGCCAACACACAAAGTGGTGTCAGGGAAACTCTTTGTAAGTTAGTTAATTCAGTGATAACGTAATAAACTTATTAGAGGTTTAGGTTGCATCAAATCATTAACAAGATTAATTTTTCCTCCCTCATAGACACAAGGGCTTGTATAGACTTGGGATGAGACGAGAAGGTCTGGAATGGAAAGATCGTTATCTCGTCTCTATGAGAGATTACTAATTCCGCATTGGTTTGCATGAGGGGTCAGAAGTCGTTAGAGGTTACCAAGATATCCCAAGATGGGGGCTGAGACCTAGGAAGACTCACCAGGATATCCCATGTGACATTGTGATGACACTTCTCCTAAGTCAACAATATATTTGTATCAGTGATGCAATTGATTATTAAACTCTGGAAGCATTGTAACCATTGTGTTATGTGATGTTGTACTTGTATTTACTTTAGTTCAGTTTTGAGTAGCCTGTGTCTAGAGGTAGATGGTCTTGCCTAGGAATCCTTGTTACTATCTCCTAGCACGGGGGGTGAGTCTTCGGGTATCACATGGTTGGGTGGAACGTGCACCTTTATCCGTTGGGTCGTCTTCTTGCTCATATGGACGAGACTTCCAGTTGGAGAGCTCGTGGGATCCTGTTACTTTCATGCTTTATTCTTTTCAGTTATTATTGTAATTTATTACCCCTCTTTGTATCGAGGTGGAAGATGTAATTTGTAACCTTGTTTATTGGATTTACCTCATTCGGGGAATGAGTGTTGTAATCGTATTGTAAATTATATCATTGGAAACATGTGGTATCTCTTATCCCTTTGAGGTAATTTTATCATGTATGGAATGTATGTGTGTATTTAATTTGTTAAGTAATTAAATGTTATGATTTTAATTCATGTTTCTTATTTGGGTTTAAGTAAACTCAGTCTCGTAATCTTAGGGGTTGTTGGCAATGGGTAGTGAACTTTCATGTTATTTGTACTTAAACAAAAAAAAATTATTGCATTTGAGTAGTTATTTGCAACTTCCCCTAGGGTTGTGTGCCGGGGCGTTACAAGTGCCCTACGATTCTGCGATTTCCTCTTCATGGTGTGTTTATTATGTTATATATATGCATGTTCGATATGCTCTTTGTTTGTAGGTTGACAGGTACAGTACATCGACTCCACCTAATTTCACAGGGTTGAACGTGTCCATTGGCCAACAGTATTCGATTGAGAGATAGTAGCTAGGTTTTTCGTGCCAAGTCATCACCCTAGTCATAGTGTGTTGTCGGTTTTAGTCGCGTTAAGTTGCTTCTTTGTTGTTCTTATCTCCTTGATTTATTTAATTTCAAGTTGAAAAAGGTAAATAAATGGCTTGTGTAGTTAAATTGATGATTAAATATATCTGGTTGTAATGTTAGAAATATTATTGAATTTATTAATTAATTTAATTTAATTAATAAAATAATCTAATCTTGGATTAGATTTATTTTATTGATTAATTAAATTAATTGTGTGGAATTGAATTAAGTTATTCATTTTGAAATTTTAAAAGTGTTAAATTCTTTGAAAAGAAAATTTTAAAAGTTTAAATGTTTTTTGAAAAGAAGTTAGTAAAAGTTTTAAATTCATTTTGAAATAGAAGATTTATAATAAAGTTAATGATTTAAATCTACTTAAAATATAAATTGTGCTTTAAAGTATTAAAATGCAAGCATTTTGTAAATGCATGAAAATATCTTTTTGTTTAAATATATTAATAATTGAAATATATATATATATATATATATATATATATATGGGATATTTTAGAGGGCATTGATTTAATTTGGAAAAGAAATGGAAGGATTGAGGATTATTCATGCTTGGGGAAAGAAATTTGCTGTGAATAGGAAAGAAGGTTTTCTTATTTTTGGAGGATGCATTTTGGGATTGGAGTAAAGATTTGAAAAGGGTTTGAAAGAATTGGATTTGCAACTCAACACCAGATTCTCCTTCAAGCTTCAAACAAGTTTTCTTTGTTTCTTTTATTGTTTTGAAAATATGGTTTTTGTTTTGAAAACTTGTTGCAATCATTCTTGAAAACCTAGTTGAAATCTTGAAGAAATTTAGATGTTTGTAGAAAAATAAAACAAAAACTTACAGCTAAAACCTTCAAGTGTAACAATAGAAATTTTGAAAATGAAACAAATAAAATCAGAAAACCTTGTTTGAATTTAGTGTATTTAAAATTCTCTGTTTAAAATTGGTTCAATTTGGCTGTATAATAGAGTTTTTGTGTTTATACATGTATATATATTATATACACGTATATTTTTCTTGAATATTGAGTTTTTTTTTTTTTTTTTGGGGAAGCATGGTTCCTGTTAGAATTTGGCACAAAAATCATGTTCTAGAAATTACCAGAACAGAGGATTTTGTGTGCTCTGGTCTTTTTATGAATGAATGAGTTTATTTTTTTAAAGGAAAACAAAATAATATAAAATTGTTCTTGGTTTGTAGTGGGGGAGGCAGGGGAAGCTAACCCCACCGTCACCTAGCCTCAAAGGAGGCAAACTGTGTGTGAAGCACACAGACTGCCGCCCCTAGGGGAGGTGGACTGTGTGTGAAGCACACAGACCGCCACCCTGAGGGAGGTGGGTTGTGTGCCTCACATAGGCCACCACCCACATGGGAGGTGGGTTGTGTGCCTCACACAGGTTGCCACCCTAAGGGAGCGAACTGTGTGCCTCACACAGGCCGCCGCCCACATGGGAGGCGGGTTGTGTGTAGCGCACAAGCCGCCGCCTAATGGGGAGGGACCTGCGTGCCCTAAGGGGTGGGGTCCGTGGTTTTTTTATTTTTTTATTTTTTTTATTATAAAGTTTAATTAATATTTAATATATATAATTTATATATAATATATATTATATATTATATATAATGTGTATATTATATATTTTATTTGCATATTGAATTGGAAAATATTTGGGGTATAATGATTAGTTGGAATTTAAATTGAAATATTATTAAATATTTAAATAATATGTATATGTTTCAGCATATATTTATTTTTAAATATAATTATTGTTTTTGGATTATTTTATTAGATGAAAATACTCTGATTTCTTTATAATAAAATGATTTTATTCAAAAAAAAAAAAATTTTATCATTAGTAAAATAGAGGAAATTGAAGTTAAACTCAGAGCCCTAGTTTTTATTTAATTTTAATGAAATGAGTTAAATGGGGGAATGGGTTTTGTTTTCATATCTAAATATTTCTGGGATCTAAAGCAGACCCTTAGATTTAAAATTATAATTGCTTATCAAATGTTCAAGTAATTAGTTAATAAGGGAATGATTTTAAGGGCAATGATTATCCGTTTTAAATGAAATGAAAATTTGTAAGAAAATGATGTTATGATAGTTTAAATATTATTTGGTTGCAAACGAAATTACGATAAGATTAGTTATTTTCATGAAATGTGTAATCGAGGAATTAAAAATATTGTGTTCATAATCAAGTTATTGATTTTATTTTAAAATAATATATTTGAAAGGACAAATATTGGATTTAAAAATAAGGTGTTTAATAGCGTGATTAATTGATTTCAAAATGAGTTATTTTGCAAAGGAGAAAAAGTTATTTTAAAATGATATGTTTTAAATCGAAGAAGTAAATGTTTATTTTATTATTATCAAAAAAAATTAGGGAATTAAATATTTGGTTTAAATTTCATCTTTTGTCTGAAAGAGACGTTATTAAATCAGTTTTATTAAGGCAATAAATTACTGAATGTTAATGAAGGAAGTCGATTTGGGAAATCCAAATATAGATTTAATTCATGTTTGATCGCCTTCTTGAATGTACTATTCTTCTGTTTTCACTTTGGGGAAGTTGATTAGAAGGGTTGTTAAGTCTTCCAGAAGGGGTTTAACTTTTGCGGTTGTTGTATTATGTTAGTCAACCGTTGTATTGCCTTGGGTAGGGCATAGAGTGTATCATGTTGTCTTACCCGGTTTTCACTATCGGGGATGGTTTGTGCCTCATGTGGATTAGGAGTGGGTTATGTGGTTTGTGCCTTCGGATTAGGAGTGGGCTATGTGATTTGTGCCTCCTTTGGAAGGAGTGGATTAGGTGGTTTTGGTTGCCTCCGCATTTGAGAGGGGTTTAACTTTTTGTTGTCCTGTTTGGAGTGGGTTTTCATAATATGATTCCTCCTAGAGTTGGAGTGGTTTTATCTTGTTGGTATGCACTTGGGATTCCCTTGGTGATTGGCTTTGTTTGGTATGTTGGCAATTAGAAGAGTGGCTTCTGTTAGGGGCCAGAGCCCAAAGAGGTAAATTGGATAACCTTCAGAGGTGGTTTAATCAAGTGATAACTAAATCAATGTACTTAGAAGTTAGGTAGTATTTCACACTAATTAAGATAATTGAGCCTCACTCATGGACACAAGTGCTCGTATAGGCTTGGGATGAGTGGGAAGGCCTGGAATGGAAAGGTCATCTATCTTGTCTTTACGAGAGGTATTTGATTCCACGTGAGTGAGTATGGGTGTCCGGATTCGGTAAAGGCCACCAGGACAACTCATAGTGGGGGTCAGAGCCTATGAAGATTCCCAGAGGAGATCCCATGTCGAGCTATGTGATGACACTCTTTCTACGACAACAGTTGGTATTTGGTTTTATGTGTATGGTATTCTTATCAAACCTGATCTATTTTTTCTGGAAGCAATGTGACTTATGTCAGTGATGTTAGAGTTGCACTTGTGTTATTAGTATGGGTGTATGGTTCATGTGATTGGTTGTGTCAGTGTGAGTTACCCTGTGTCTAGGGGTTGATGGTCTTGTTTAGGATTCCTTGTTACTATCTCTTAGCACGGGGGTGAGCCTTCAGGTATCACATGGTTGGGTGGAACATGCACCTTAATCCGTTGGGTCGTCCTCTTGTTCGTGTGGATGAGATTTCCAGTTGGAGAGCTCGTGGGATCCTGATCCTTTTCTTGCTATATTCATTTCATTTATTATTGTAATTTTATTAATTCCCTCAATTTGTATCGAGATGGAAGATGTAATTTGTAACCATGTTTATTGGATTTACTCCCATCTCGAAATGAGAGTTGTAATTGTATTGTAAATCATTATTATTGGAAATCATGTGGTATCTTTTATTCTTTTATGTAATTTTATCATGTATGGAATGCATGTGTATTTAATTTATTAAATAATTAAATGTGATGTTTTCAATTCATGTTTCTTGTTTGGGTTTTAAGTAATCTCAGTCTCATAATCTTAGAGGTTGTTGGAAATGGATAGTGATCTTGCATGTTATTTGTAATGAAACAAAAAAAAAAAAAAAATTAGCACGCTTGAGGAACTGTACTCTAGGGTTGCGTGCATGCAGGCATTACACATTACAAGTTATCAAAGATCACCAGCTCTATAATAATTCATCCAAGTGTGATTTTGGTCTCAAAGAGGTGGAGTACTTGGGACACATAGTTTCACATGAAGGAGTAAAGGTGGATCTAGGTTAAAAAATTAAGACTATCATGGAATGGCTTGTTCCCAAAACCATTAAGAAATTGATGGATTTCTTGGATTGACTGGATACTATAGAAAATTTGTGAGGAATTATGGCTATATAGCAATATCCCTCACAACTTTATTAAAGAAGGATTCTTTTCTTTGGATTTTATTGTGGAATATGATGCTTCAAGAAATGGTATAGGATTAAATCTCATTCGGGAGGGTCAGCCCATTACTTTTGAGAGTCATCAATTAAAGGGTAAGAATCAACACAAAACTATTTATGAGAAGGAAATGCTAGCTATTCTTCATATAGTAAAATAATGAAGGCCCTATCTAATGGGTAGACACTAAGGTTAAGACAAATCATGATAGCCTATATTATTTTTTGGACCAAGGATTATATTTTGAAGAGAAACAAAAATGGGTTACTAAGATATTGGGATATGACTTTGAAATTGTATATAAGAAAGGGAAGGAAAATATTGTGGTAGATGCACTATCTAGGAAGGACGAGAAGGATGAATCTTTATTGTATACCATTTCAATATTACAAGAAGATTGGGTAGTCGAAGCCAAAGAAGACTAGTAAAATGATGTTGCTACAAGCAATCTCATTCAACAATTACAGTGAACCTAGTAGTTCAAATAAGTTTTGTTGGAAGGGAGATGCTTGAAGGTATAAAGAGTGATTGCATCTTTGTAAGAATTTCTCTCAAATAAAATATTCTCACAGAGCTTCATGAGTCTCCATTTGGTGGTCAAATTTTAGGATTTTTAAAGACATCATCGAGTCAAGAAATACTTTTTTGGGGAGGCTAAAAGGGGATGTTCACAAAAATTGTTGTTGAATGTTTGGTTTTTCAAAGAAATAAAGGGGAGTCAATTAACACACCCGGTCTCTTGCAACCCTTAGCTATTCCTAGCCAACATTAGGAAGAGGTCTCCATGGACTTCATCATAGGGCTTCAAAGATCTAATGGTAAGAATGGCATCATGGTAGTAGTGGATCACCTCACTAAATATGCACATTTTATTGCATTATCACATCCTTTTTATAGTAAGTATAGTGGAAAAATATTTTTTGGATAATATTTTAAAA
>VDFB02092600.1:0-32602 GCA_007258455.2 Sequoia sempervirens | reverse complement strand
ATTGTCACTCTAGCCATTCAGGAATCTTAGCTTGAGCCTTGGGTGATTCATGATCACCTTCCTCTTCATGTTCCCTTTGAGGTTTCTCCTCTTCATCACCTAGAGATTCTTGACTGTTCTTTTCCTCTTCATCTAAGCCTTCTATTTGTATATCCTTCCCTTTTTTCTAGCTTGGTAGAAGCTATATTCTCCTTAGTGATTCCTTCTTCTTAGGTGGCTCTCTTTTCTTGTTCAATCTCAATACTTTTCTTAGACCCAAGGCTCTTTTTTGGTGCATCTTTTCCTTTTTTGTGTTTCTCTTTTTCTTCCTCCTTTTTGGGAGGTACTTCCTCTTCTCACATCAGACCCTTTTCTTGGATGATTAGTGGAGGCTCTTTGAGTATCTACATACCTATGTCAATGTCTATCCTCTTTTTAGAATAGTGTTCTTCAGGATCAACCTTCTCACTTACATCTTTGTGTTGTTGGGGCATTTCTTCATCTAGCTCTTGATCGGATGTCTCTATAACATAATGCTCATTAAGAGCCTTAGTGTCCTCTTATGAAGTATATTATTTCTCTTCATCGGAAGACACCTTGTTCAGGTTTATATTCAATCCTCTTTCTGGGTTTTCAAAGTAATTGTCCCGATCAAAATCTTTGGGATCTTTGGCCACATATTTTGCAGACTGTCTTTGTTCCTTTGCATGGCACTTTTCCACCTCTTCTGAAATTCACATCATGGCTTCCATTTTTGGTAGCTCTATAGGTAGCGAGGGAAGAGGCAAGGAAATTTTTTTTTGGGCATTTAAATCCTAGACCTTGGGGTCAAGGATACCCTAGAGAGATCATTGGGCATGTTCTACATATAAGCCATGAAGGCATGTGGCAAAGTGAGAGGTAGCATGGTAACCATGGATATTTAGGTAGTAGAGGAGAGAAAGTAAGCAATGGAGGGGGGAATGAAGAAGATGATGGTGGGGATTTCATAGAAGAGGAGTCAAGTATCATCACCAGAGTAATCGGTGAGGTGGAGGCGAGGTGGAATTAGATGTCCACAATAGGCGGAGACAAAATGGGCAAAGCCTGAGAAGAAGGCGGCGAAGGAGTGGCAATGGTGACAATGGAAATAGGAGAGGATGTGGTAGGTGGAAAGCATGGATGCTCAATTTCTTCTCCTTCCTTATGCTCAAGATCCTCCTCTATGGTGGGAATTTCGAGCATGAATGTCCCTATTTTCTTTACTCTTTTAGATGATTGCCCCTTAGTGGGATTTCTGGAGTACACCTTTCTTTTGGCTTTTGCTCAAGTGCATCCTTTCTTTTCTTCAACCTTGTTGATGGTGGGGACTTGGGAGCTTCTTCTGATGGGATGGTGGCTACACCACTATCAGTTTCACTTTCAAGCTCATCCTCGAGCTCACCATAAGTCAATTTAGTACCCTGCTCTTTAAGTTGGGAAATTTGTGTGTCTACCCATTGTCTTGTTCTATTTTCAATGGGATAGGTCAATGTATCAAGGTTAGTGACCTCCTCTTCATTTGAATCTATTATAGGAAAGGGAAAGTTGGCCACACCATTGTATCTATCATCAATGATATTGTCATCTCCCTGCACTATTTGATTAGGCATGGGGAAAAGATTTACTAACTTCACGAATTGGGTTGTCATTCTCATATAGTGCCTCATCCACACTTCTTTATCATCTCCATAGTTGTCCCAGAAGTCTTTGACTTGAGGTTGGTGGGAATATTGTCTTAGAAACTATTTCTTCAACTTTCCATAAGGGTTCATCCTTCCTTGGTCCATGTGGAGATCCAAGTTATACTCCACCAACTCTTTCTCTGAATACTCTGCACATTGGGTGGTGGGGTAGGAGTACATTCCCTATCTAAAAGTTAGGGGATATGGAATCCTAGCTCAATGTTTATCACTCAAAAATTTGTGGGTAGTCTACAACTATTGAGTAACTTCCAACAAGATGAGGCGATTATTGGGGTAGTGGGGCAATTGGTAGGGCTTCCTTGAGAACTCTTCTGCTATGATATATGTGAACTTTGGGAACTATATGAATAGATACCAAAACCACTTGATAAAGTCCCTTTTGTTGTGTGATACCCTTCTTTCAAAATCTTCTCCTTGGAGTCTGATTATGTGTGTGATGAAGGCATCATTTACCCTTTTGTATTCTTTCTTGAAGTTTCTATATTGTAGCTTGGGATAGAAATCATAGACTTTGATCTCTCCTTTCTTTGTTCCAAGTGGGTTTGCTCTAAATAGTCCTTTGTATGAGAACTTCTCCACCAAGAGTTATACCAGATAGGATGTCATATAAAAATTGGAAGTCTTCTTCACAACCATTAGTTGGTTGTGAAGGTTTTCATTGATCATTCTATCCCAATGGAACTTGGTCTCTTCTCGGATGATCTCGATGAAGTAGAACATCCATTCCTCAAAGAATGTAGCAGTTGGTAGGCACATTACTATGCTTAATAGAGTAACCAGATCATGGTATTCTTCAAACAAATCACTTCTAAATAGCTTTTGGGGTACTATGTTGGAACTACCCCTATTTTCTTTCAATGAATTTTGGTTGATTATTCTTTTTCACCCAAGAGGGTCCTGTTTCCACATGTTTTCAGAAAATTCCTTCTATGTTTCCTCCATTTGATCAAATGTGGGGATGTGGAATGTTTCGCCAATAGATCTAGCAAAAAGAATTTCCAATACCCTTTCATCCTTATTAATAATCTTCTTGTTGGAATGATAACATTTTTGATAGATCATGACCAACTCTAGGGAAATTAATGTGGGAGGAAAGCTAGCTGCCTTGGCAAGACCACTTGCCTTGATCTTGCCTGTGTTTTTTGTGGTAGGGTTAACCATCACCCTTTTCCTGAACTCATCAATATCCACATGCCCGAGGTATGTATTTGATACCATTTCCCAAGTGGAGGATAGCTTTGAGGTACACTCTACTCTATGAAACTGATAGCTCATTTTCTCTTTTTGTTCTTTCCCTCTTTACATGTGAGCGGGATTCTTCCCTTTGTAAGCTTTCTCAAAGGGCATCCCTAATGGTCTCATAGTAGGTTCCATAAATCTTGCATGAAAAATATTTAGTAAGTGCGTTTACACATAAATTAGGGTGAGTGTTAATTAGATCCTGCAAATCGAGCATTAGATCCATTCATACATTCTTAAAAGATCATAAAATTTATCATTGTTCACCATTCAGAGTTCGTTTGGATCATTTAGGTGAATGAGGGCATAGGTATGTGGGTTTCCCCTAGGAAGAAGCCATCAGGATGAAGGTAGTGAGAGGATGGCTTCAAGGCCATGGAGACTCACAAACAACCACCTACAGTAAAAAATTCACATGGTTGATTAGGCAATCAAATTTCTTATAAGATGATTAGTCACGTGTAGAATTGACCAATGAGGAACCTGATGTCATTAGGATAGGATTTGATGCATTTGTGGGTTTAGGATGTGCAAGAACTGTAAGGTTGAAAGACATTTGGAGTTCACCCATTAACTATTGGCGTTCAGGGGATAGTGATCCACATGCAAAGTTCTACATTGTGGGACCTGCGAAAGACTTGGACGCTCAACATCGTGACTTAAAGTTTATATGGTTTTAGAATATGGAAGTAGATCACTGGGAAATCATGAGGTGCTCATTGTTAAAGAGTGGCTTTGAAGGGGTGGTGGTCTACATGCAGCAGTCCACATGGGCGGGCCCACAATGAGCTCACAGACTTGAGTTATGCATTGATGGTCTTCAGCATTTGCTAAGGGAAACTACTATTGCAAAACTTGCCATGTGGGAAGACACAATCATTCTATCATTAAGGAATGGCAACAAAGGAGGGGCCATCTACATATGGCCACCTATAAAGGCTGGCCCGCATGTAGCTTTAACTTACCATTTTTTGTTTGGTAGACTCTCAAGGATGGAGAAGGTGATGAAAGGCGTGGAGTCTACACTATGGGTGGATGAGGTGACTTTGCTACTAAACAACAATGGTGGGATGATGGCGAGCTACATGCTACAGTCCACAACTCAATTTGAACTTATCAAATTTTCAAGTGATGAGCTTAGTCCATTTGACGGAGGGGATGCAAATGGAGCACGTAGTGTGGGGCATCGTTAGGGTTCTGTCATTAAGAAATGATGATGGGCTAGGGGTGGTTTGTAAGTGAAGTCCCCAATGGGGTTTCCCATGTAGGACCAAGGACTTTGTCATTTCTCCAATATTTTCACATATTATGTAGGACGACGATGGCGAGGGTACAGTCCATAAAAGTTTATTCACTACATGAAGAATGACGATGGAGAATCAGGATCCCGCATGAATGCAAAGATGGAATTCCATGATATTTTAACAAACACCAAGGATTTTCCTCAATATTTGGGGAAAATTATTTATGCTTGGCCGAGGACTACAAATTTTGGTGAGATCAATGGGAAAAATAGGGTTTGATTTTTAAAGGCTTTAGCATTTAGTAATCCTAACCACATAAAGAAACCTCTTGAAATTTTAAACATGGGCTTACCTGGAAACAACGTAGGAATATGATGGAAACTGAGCTTGAATTTTCTATAAGCTTGAGCAGGCATGAGCTCCTAGTTCACCATTGAGAACTTAAAAATTAGGGGTGAAAATGACAAGTATGAGTCCCATTTTATAGGAAAATTTGTCATTATTGTGCATAGTAAATTCTAGGTGGAACAATAGGTTGGGTAGATGGGTTTGTAGAAACCCAATTTGGCATGGCCATGGGATGGCAGAGGATGATTCAGGACCCACCATGTGGGTGGATGTTGGAATTTTGTCGCTAGCTAGTGGCTAAGAAATGACGGCAGCCTGTGGATGGAAACCTACAAATGCAGGCCTGCTAAGCTCCATGGGCATACAGGAAAATGACCAAGGGAAACCCACAGGTCCAAGCCTACAAAGGAAAATGATTTAGAAATTTTTGGGATGATGAATTTGATAAATTGGAAATTAGTGACTTTACTACACATGACCAACTTAATCTCATAAATGGGGGCATGCAAAATGAGGCAAAAGAAAAAACAACCCAGTGAAGGAGAAAAAAGGAAAGAGGTGGTCCCTAGTTTGAATAGGGCATTTGTCCTATAGGCACAACAATAAGGAAGAAATTAGAGAAATTATAGCTCAACTCAAAAGATTAACCATAGAGGTTATGCAATTAAGAAATCAAAATTTCTATTCTCAAAATAACAATCAAAATTCTCAAAGTCAAGCATATAACGCTCCTAGACCACCTAGACCTTGGAACACACAACCAAATAAGGGAGGGATATTCACACCTTTAGATATCACTAATCCTTCTAATGATAGATCCATGTCAACAGTGAATTTGGTTGACCTTGTGATGAATAATTGGTGTAGAATTCATAATACAAATGCTCATGTTGAAGTGGACTGTCCATAGTTTAAAATCACTTTACATATTTTTCTAGCTGCTACACATTACAATGAATAGTGTGACTCCCATCCTCCTAAATGAAATGAATTGGTTCCAGTAGGATATGATTCTGATTTAGTCCTTGAAAGTTACAAATGTGTCAGGTCACCTGATATTGTCAAGAGTTATACTCATGAATATGAAGGAGATAGTTCAGCCATGACTTTAGAAACATATACATTTCCTTATCAAGATGAAAATGAATCTTAGGATGAAGTTGACAAAATTCATGCTTTTCAACAATATCAAAAAGGAAATAGTTATAACCTGAGAAGTAACACAAATGATGGAAGTGAATTCAACACGTCGTTGACCACATCAATTCTATCCAACAACTTTAATACTCTAGTTGATGATAAATCAAGCAATACTCCAGGGTTGCCCAAGGTGACCTCTGATTATAATTCATCAAATATTTCATGAAGTGAAAAGGTAGATTTTGCTAATCAAAACAACTTGACTAATTATTTAGTGGAGGAAATCAAAAAGGTAAAAATCAGCCTTTCTTTATTAGAATTGCTCAAAACACCTATGATCAAGAAAGCTTTCTTAAACACCTTAGAAGATCTTCCAAAGGAAAGAAAATTTAGAGAATCTCAGGTGAAAGATAATTCCATTAAGGAAAAATACAAGAACTTTGTTCCTATGTCAGATGCACAAGTAGCCTTTTACAAAGGAAAACTAGAGTCCCCACCATTTTTACTCACGCTGAGAATATTTGGTAAAAATTTTCATAATTGTTTAGTAGACTGTAGAGCGTCTACTAATGTGATGTCTTTGTCCATTCATCAAATGCTAGGGTTAACTTTGGAATTTTCTTTAAAGAAAGTTACTCAACTTGAAAAAACTAAAGTAAATGCAGTTGGGGAGTTAACTAATATTCACATGTACTAGCGTCGGATCTGAGGATTCAATATTATATAGATATTTAGGTCATCAAGATACCTGATACTTACGACATGTTATTGAGCATGTATTGGTTAAAGAATTTGAATGGATATATGGCCATAGATTTCTCAAATATGTGGTTACCATGGAAAGGAGTTCCTAATCAAGTCAGAATTGAAAGAGAACCACATATGAAATACATGATCAGTGATTATGATAAAAAAAATGAAGTTCTATATATTGATGTAGAACCAGGGGTTTATAAAATTTGAAGCTCAGGACTTAAAATAGAAGAACTATTTACATGCAATGCTGAAAAGTATAATTAGATAACTCCTAGAACTGATGTCTTAATTGAATTAGATTGTGATTCTTTGGAAGATGGAAGTAGTCATTATGATAAATTTTGGAAGAATATTGTTATAGAAGCTCAAAAGAACAGTAAAATTGAAATTTCACTAAATTTTTTTTATTGTAGGATTGGTGTAGGTTACACAATTATACACATTCATAAGATAGTTGTTTGATGTTCTTGGAAATAATTCACAAGATCGAGAGCCAGTACTCTCTAGAACATGATAAGATCAAAAGGTATGAACCAAAAAATAACTGCATTTAAAGTCCAAGTTACACAAACTGAAAAGGATAAATCAAAAAATCTTAAGAATTGTAAGTTTCAAGCTACGGATGATCAAGCCTAGATTCTTAAGTTTGATGGATCCAAATCAAAGTAAGGAATTGGTATTGGAGTTGAACTTGTCAAATTTCAATGTAAATCTTTTCTTGCTACTTATCGATTGCAATTTCAATGTACTAACGTGGCAGAATATGAAGCTCTTATTCATGGTTTGATGCTCGCAATCAAGAAGAAATTCAAAATTCTTAAGGTGTTTGGTGACTTCGAATTGGTAGTTAAACAAGTTTGAAAGCAATACATTTGTCATTATAATCAATTGTCCAATTACTAACATAGAGTATGGGATTTAATAGAAGATTTTGATGCTTTCAACATTACTCACATTCTAAGAAGATTTAATAAAAGAGCCAATGCTTTGGCTACTATTTCTAGTGCTTTAGAACCTTTAGATTCCTTAGATTTAAGGTGATTTATAGTTGAACTGGTATAGTTACCCTCAGTTTCTGATAATGTTACAAATTTGTAGGTGTTTGAAGATGATCGACACATATTGGAATTTATTACTAACTTTGGTATCTTTGAAGGAAAAATAATTGAAGAAATAGATCACCCTGATGGTGAAATTCAAGACGAATAATTAGCTTGAGCTAAAGGTAATAATATTCTGAAAGGGATAATTAAGTTGGAATGATTGTTTGACATCGATCAGATATTTCGATAGAAATACTTTCCCCAAAGTGATGGAGGGAAATATGAGTTATACAATTTGCATACTAAAGAAGATCCTAAGAATGTGCTTATAGGAGAGGTCTATATTGAAGAAGAGAAGAGAAATATCACTCAGGCACTTAGGGATTATTGGAATTTTATAGCATGGACATATGAAAATTTGAACACCTATGATACTTCTATCATCACACATACAATACCACTAAAGCCTAATGCGAAGCTTTTCTAATAGAAACAACAACCATTAAATGCACTCTTAGAACCACTAATCTGAAAGGAAGTTCAAAATATTTTATCAGCTTGAATAATATTTCCTATCAGACATTCTACTTGGGTGGAAAATTTGGTACCCATAAGGAAGAAGAATGGAGACATACGACTGTGTGTAGATTTCCAGAATCTTAACAAGGCATCTGAAAAAGATAATTATCCACTACCTTCATTGGAAGAATTTTTAAAAATAGTTAATGGTTCATAGATGTCCTTTTTGGATGGATTCTCTGCATATAATCAAGTAATGGTAGTGAAGGAAGATCAAATGAAGACAACATTCACCATGAAGTGGAGAACTTTTTCTTATAGAAGTATGCCATTTGGATTGATAAATGTCAGAGATACATTCCAAATAGCTATGGATTATACTTTTCAAGATTTGATACGCAAATGTATTATCATCTACATGGATGACCTCACAATATTTTCAAAGAATAGAAGAGATCATGTCTCAGAGAAATATTGCAAAAGTGTGAAACTTATAGAGTTTCACTAAATCCTAAGAAATTTATTTTTGGGTTGACTTAAGGTAAACTGTTGGGACACATTACTTTTGAAAAAAGGTATTTCCATAGACCTAGATAGAGTGAGCACATTGTTCAAACTACAACTCGTGGGAAGTAAAAAAGAATTGAAATTGTATTTCAGTAAGGTCAATTTCATCTAGAAATTTATCATCGGATTTGTTGAGATAGTAAAACCACTCAATGATATGTTGAAGAGAGATGCAAAAATAGAGTGGAAAAATGAGGCTAAGCTCACCTTCGAGAATATAAAAGCTACAATTGCAAAAGCACCAGTACTAGTAAGTCCAGATTATGTTAAACCTTTCTATATTTAATCTTTTGTTTTTGGTCATACTTGTGTAGCAGTACTAGCAGTACTAACATAGAAGGGAGAGAACAAAGAAGAAAGGTTGATTGCATTTATGAGTGATCCATTTAATGAAGCGCAGATAAGATATACAAATGTCGAGAAACAAGCCTTTTCTTTGGTCAAAGAAGTATGAAAATTCAGGCATTACATTCTAAGGAGTATAGTCAAAGCTATTGTTCTAGATGCTATAGTTAAAATGTTGTCAACATAGAGCGATCTTAGAGAAAAGAGAGCCAAATGGGTTATTTTTTTTAAGAGTTTGATTTAAAAATTATACCCGTGAAACTAGTTTGGGGACAAGCTTTAGTTAAATCTATTGCATAAGTAGATCTGTAAATCTCTAGCCAATAGTATACTTTGGATGTAAGAGATCAAGAAGATTAGTATTCAGATATATGGAATTATTTAGTCAACCATACTTTCCCTCCTCATATGCAAAGAAATAAATCAAGAGCTCTTAATATAAAATAAAAAAGTTACATAATCAAAGGAGAAGCTCTATTCAAAATAAATCATGAAGGAATTTATTTAAGATGTTTGAATAGAATAGAAGTGAATGAAGTGTTGCAACAATTACATGATAAGTTTGGAACAGCTCATGGAGAACCTTTATCCATTGCATACCTCATCTTGAGAGTTGGTTATTATTGGTCAATGATTTTTAAAGATACATATGAACATGTGAAACACTTCTATACATGTTAAACTATGATAGATAAAGGAAGATTTAATGCTCAACCATTACAACTGGTGATGGAGATGCGCCCTTTTTCACAATGGGGACTATATTTCATTGGTACTATCAATCCTCCATCATCCGCAGGTCACAGATTTAATTGATACATATTATTGCACCAAATGAACCGAAGCGTGTCCTAGCAAATAATGCACCACAAATGTGGCAATCAATTTTTTTGACAAAAATCTTATTACCAGGTGTGAATCCCTAATCCAAATACCTACAAAACACAACAAATGAATACATTAGGAGGTCAAATGCAAGTAAGAACAAGGATTTCCCATGAAATCCATTAACAAAACTCAAAATAGGAATGAAGAGAAGAAAATAATGAAAGAACAAGAAAGTAGATTAAATCCTATTGAAAGCAATGCAAACTCTTGATCCCATGGGGGAATTGGTGCCAATTTGATGTGAAAATTGGCCCTTTCCCAACTCCAATGCTAGCTTTGATGATTTGATGAAAATTGTGATCCACTTTGATGAAGATTGATGAATGCTCCAAGCTAAAATCTGCAAAAACCTAGCTATGATTCAATGAGATGGATGAAAATTGCTATGAATTTGAGTATAGTAAGTTTACTCAATTTGTGGATGATAAAATGAGGATATGAGCTCTTTATTTATAGAATGCCAAGATGGATGAATGTCCATATTTGAGCAATGTGGGACTAACATTCATCCAATGGCATGATGCCACTTGTCAAGCTATGAATGGGTGGGAGGATGTGCAAGATTTGGGGAATGTGCCAATAAATGCATGAATTTGAAATTCAAATTTGTTGAAATGACATGTAAGAGGGAAGGGAAAATGCAATAAATGCCACTTGGCTCAAGGCAAAGGACATGTAAGAGATTTTAAATGCCTTGTTGGATGTACATGTTGACTTAGAATTTTTAATTCAAATTGAAAGAATATTCCAAAAGATGCCATGTGAGGAAAATAGGATTTAATAAATGAATTAAATCTATTTTCATGTGCAACTTGCATTATCTAGAGGATGTGACATGAGATTAGATTAAATTAATTAAGAGAGGAATATTGATGAATTTAACGCATAGGGATTTGATTAAATGGTTAGATCGAGGGATGATTCGTGATGAAACAATGTTAGTAGATTAGAGTGTGATATCAATCATGATATTTTGATGTCTACATTTTTCCCCTCTTTGAAGCCATGCACTTTTGTGTTGGTTCAAAGAATAATCTTGCCAGATTAAAGTCAATTTTTATTTTTTTTTTTTTGGATGCCCCAAATAATGAAGAATTACGCGGTATACTACCCTCGAGAGATCGGGCGAAGAGGTTTGATTTGAGGGTCGATCTCTCAAAAAGAGGTTCAAGATCAGTTCAACTCGAATATTTGATGTAGACAGATTTGATGATGTAGACAGTCATCAACCATGGGTAGTCTCATGCCTATTTTGATATATTACACACACTTGATCCTGATTTGTAGCATGACAGTTACATTATTTATGATATAAATGAGATGATTATGATGTTTGGGTGATATGATGATGCATGGATGATATGGATGCACATGATATGATATGATGATGATTTTATGATTATGCAAATAGATGATAAATGTATGGTTTATGAGATGTTTAGAATAACTAATCTATATTATGCAATGATGGGGATGAATGCATGTGGTATGATTAATGTTTTCTATATGGTATTATATGCTTTATACAGTATGTTGATGGTTTGTGGATGCAAGATGGATGCAATGGTGATGATTTATGATTAACTGTCATGGTAGCATGTTAGCATGATTAGTAAGAAAAGAAGAACTCATTTCAACAAGATGCATGATGACACAAATGCAGATGATGATGATGATGATGATGATGATGATGATGATGATGATGATGATGATGATGATGATTACCTACCAAGGAATTGGGATTTTCAAAGGGCCAAATTTTCTTATGTTTGATAACAAATGTAGTACGAGGCATCAAGGTATAGTAAACCAGGATGGCATGGTACCTAGTGTGATGGACTTTGACGCAACAAACAGATAGGAGTATTCTTGTTCACACCTAACATACATAAACCTTGCTAGGATGCACTTTAGAAGTTTCAGACACCTCAGACCAAAACACGGAAAGGTAAACCTATCCCTATAATAGTCAACAAGTTTCCCTAGACCTCTTCCATACATACCTAACAAAGCAAGTATTCGCCGAGGTTATATTACAAGAGCGTCCAACAAGCATAGTAGACAAAAGATAATGATCATTGCCCCATTCCTATTTCTCTAAATCCTCTATTTTGGGATATCATCGAGATGTCCTTGGAATGAGCGCAAGTAAGATAAGTTAAAAGATAAAGACCAAGTAAACAAACAAACTGATGCTCTTCAATACCACTAACGGAAAGAGGATGTGTTTTCTAAGATGATGAATGAAACTTATTGCCAAAAGATAATGCCCATTGTATGAAGGATTCATCCTAGGACATGTTAGTGGATGGCGACACGTCATTTCATTTATAAGGGATGATTGATATGGGACAAATTTAGATGATGAGTTACCAATACGAAGAGATAACCAACTTGCTTACTTACTGACTTAGACTTTAGACCTGACATTTTGAGTTCTGTGTTTAAACTGCTAGACTTGTTTCTGACTATTTCACCAAAGGTTGACAATGATGATCAGTTTATTATGGATGGTGCTTATTGTGGGTGCAAGTGAGATGAGGCGGATGGATTTTTCAAATATTTGGATTTTTTTGATGTTTTTGGAATATTTTGAGGCTGTTTTTGGTATTTTTTGAGGTTTTCAAATGTTTTGATTTTCAAATTTTCAATGTTTTTGGGATTTTCTAAGATTTTGACCAAGAAACTAACCTAAAGACCTATCTTAGGGGCCTCGGGGCTGATCAACAGATTAACCTTTGCCTACGTTATACATGCAGAGACCGTGTAGTTACTGATGACTTCGACCAATTTACAAATGAAGATATACATGATGAAATGTCAGTTTATTATGATAGACTCCTATAGGACTGACCTAAATGTCTTGGGGATGATCAAAGATCAACCTTGCCTACGTTCAAGCTCAGAGATGACATAGTTGGACAAGACGACCTTATTTTTGGCTTTTTGAATGACTTTTTGCTGTTTTGGATTTTTTGATTTTCTAATGTTTTTGGATTTTTTGATTTGAGGACTTTAAGACCATACACGAATCGATCCGATGAGAACATGCCCCAAGCATGATGCAATAGACTACTCCGATAAAGGTAGGACAAACTGACCTTGAGGATGGGCCGAGTAGTACTAGGATGGATCATGATATGAACGTAGGACCAAGCTATGGTGCAGATGCAAGTGGATGAGTGATGGATGGAGACCTAAATGTGATGGATGATGGAAGCGAAATGGATGGATGATGTCAGAACAAGCCATAAAGATCTTGATGGATGGAAAGTTGCTTATTTACACAAGGTGCCTGTTTGCGAGGTTTTCACCAAGGTACTTGCCCAAAGTGCCACCAAAGTGGTTTTCACTAGAGGATGACTTTTTTCTCTTTACTATTTTTTAATCCTTTTTCTGATTTTTTTGGATTTTTTGCTTTTTGATTTTTGTTGTCACCAAGATGCCTGTTTGCCAGGTTTTCGCCGAAGTAACCATTTTTTCAGGACTTTTTCTAATTTTTTGGATTTTTGGTTTTTATACCTTGAAAGAATTAGGCATAAAACTTTTTGAGATGGGAGCTATTTATTGGCTCCTGTAGAGGTTCCCCTTTAGGTGTTGATAGTTGATATGCCCCTGATTTGTAACTTGCTGTTATGATGAAAGGTCCTAACCAATTAGGTTTAAACTTGCCTTTGCTACTAGGATTTGGGACATTCTTCTGATTTTCTTTTAAGACCAATTCTTCGACTTGGAAAGTCCTGCTTCTGATTCTCTTGTTGTAGCTTCATTTGAGTCTATTTTGATAGACTTGCAGATGATTCAAAGCATCTATGCATCTCTCATCCAGTAGCTCCAGCTCGTTTAATCTTGACACTCGGTAGTCCTCATTAGTGATGAGATTTTACAATGATATTCTGAGGGATGGGAGCTCGATCTCAATTGGGAGTACGGCTTCTGATCTGTAGAACAAGGAGAATGGGGTGGCACTAGTGGGTGTGCGGATGTTGGTTCGATAAGCCCAGAGGGTGGGATTAAGTTGTAGATGCCAGTCACGACCTGCGTCATTGACTGTTTTCTTGAGGATTTTGAGGATGGTTTTGTTCGTGGCTTCTGCTTGGCCATTGCCTTGGGGATAGTACAGGGTGGAGAAGTGATGCTAGATTTTAAATTTCTCGCACAAGTCGCGAACCTCCTGGTTCTTGAATGGTGTCCCATTATCTGAGATAATGGCTTTTGGAACACCATAAGGACATATGAGATAGTTCAGGATGAATTTTGAGATTTGCTTCCAAGTGATATACGTCATGGGTATGGCTTCCACCCACTTTGTGAAGTATTCAGTTGTAGTTATAATGAATTTGTGGCCATTGGATGAGGTGGGTGTGATTTTGCCAATGAGATCAACTCCCCACTATGAAAAGGGCCATGGTGTGATAATCGGATGAAGCTCTTGAGCTGGAGCATGGATGAGGTCCCCATGCTATTGACATTATAAACACCTTTTAGCATGATCATGCTCTTCTCTTTCCATTGTGGGCCAATAATACCCCAGCCTCAACAGTTTCTTGGCGATGGTCATTCCACTTGAGTGTGAGCCACAAATACCGTTATGAACCTCAGTTAGAGCGGTTTATGCCTTCTCATCATTTAAACAACATAGCGAGGTACCTTCTATTCTTCTACGGTATAAGGTATTACCTAGGATGACAAATCTGGATGCCTTTTTGATAAAGGTTCATTTTAGGCTTGATGGGAGGTCAGCGGGTATGACTCCTATGCGAAGATATGTGTAGATGTCATGGTACCATAGATCACTAGGACCAACGATTTCACACACAAATTCTGATTCTGGTACCTCGAATGTGGGAATGAGAAGCTGCTCAATCAGAAATTCATATTTCGGCACGTTATGAGGGATGTCTAATAGAGACCTAATTGTAGCCATGGCATCAGCTGCTCTATTGTTGGTTCTTGGAATCTACTCAAATGTTATGTCAATGAATTTTTCCTTTAGAGTCTCCACCAATTTCTTGTATGGAGTGAGCTTATCATCCTTAGTCTGATATTCATTATTGACTTGATTTATGATTAACTGAGAGTCTCCATACACCTTGAGAGCTATCATATTCCATTGCACTGATATCATGAGACCTATAGTCAAAGCCTCGTATTTTGCGATGTTGTTTGTGTAAGGAAATGCTAGTTTGTATGACTTTGGTATGCAGTCCCCTTGTGGAGTGATGAAGAAGATACCAACTCCTAATCCATGTTGTGTGTATGAACCATCAAAGTATAGTTTACAATGGTCAGTTACATTGAGGTTAAAGATGGATTCATCTGAGAATTCTGAGACAAGAAGATTCTCAGAATACATAGGTGCTTCAGCTAGTTGATCTGCAATAACCTGACCTTTAATGTCTTTTCTCTCCACATACTCGATGTCATACTTTGACAGTATCATTACCCATTTTTCCATTCTGCCTATGAGCATTGCTTTTGATAGTAGATACTTGAGGGGATCAATTTTTGCAATGAGCTTTATCTTGTGTGCGAACATGTAATGTCTGAATTTTTGGGATGCAAACACTACTACAAGGAAATCTTTCTCGATGAATGAGTAATTTAGCTCATGACCGACCATTGTCCTACTGATATAGTAGATAGCCCTCTCTGTTTCGTTTTCATCATGCTAAGCCAAGAGAGCTCCAAGGGCTGCTATTGTTGCTGACACATATAAGATCAATGGCTTTCTTGGGATAGGTGGCACTAACACTGGTGGTGTTAGTAGATATTTCTTGATCTTGTTGAATGCCTCTTCACATTTTGTATCCCATTTATATGCTACCCCCTTGTGGAGTAGGTGAGAATATGGATTATGCTTGTCTGCTAGTTGCGCTATGAACTGTTAGATGGATTGTAGTCGGCCTTGGAGGCCTCTTAGTTGTTTTAATGTCTTTGGTTCTTCCATCTCGAGGATTGCTTTTACTTTTGTTGGATCCACCTCGATACCCCTCATGGAGACTATGTATCCTAGCAATTTACCTGATTTTACACCGAAGACACACTTCTTGGGATTTAGTTTGACTTTGTATTCCTCTAGTCTGTCAAAGATAGCACCTAGGGTTGCTATATGATCTTGTCTTTTTCTTGACTTAGCTAGGATGTCGTCAACATAGTCTTTGACTATTTTGTGGATCATGTCATGGAATATTAGTGTCATGGCCCTTTGATAGGTTGCTCCTGCGTTCTTTAGGCCGAATGGCATCATGTTCTAGCAGTAGGTCCCCCATGGACAAGTGAAAGTCATCTTATGTTGATCTTCTTTTGCTATCATGATCTGGTTGTATCCTGAAAATCCATCCATTAGTGATAGCATCTCATGTCCTACTGTCATGTCTACTATCATGTCAATGTTGGGCAGCATGAAATCATCCTTGGGACATGCTTTGTTCAAATCTCTGAAGTCTGTATAGATTTTGATAGCTCTGTCAAGTTTTGAAACAGGTACCAAATTTGACACCCATTCTGGATAATCGATTGGTCGGATGAATCCTGCATCTAACAAATTTTTGAGCTCCATTTTGACTAACAAAGCGATTTGAGGATGCATCTTTCGAAGCTTTTGTTTGAATAGTTTTGCTTCTAGATACACTGCTAAATGATGGACCACAGTCTCTGGATCTAGCCCTGACATATCAGCATAACTCCATGCAAATTTTATTTGTCTTTCCTTTAGGAATGCTACTAGGAGTTCTTGCTCTTCTATTAATAATGATTCTACATAGAACGTGATATGCGAGGTCTCCTATGTTCCTATGTTGACCAGATTGCATTTTTCAGCCAAGACCGCTGATTTCTCTTGATGAATAGCTCTTAAGGGAAGATTGAATCCTTCATCCTCGGGCACCTCAGGGAGGTTTTCACCATTGGATACGTCCTTTCTTTTTACTATTTTCTTATCAGAGAGTGCCACAATGTGGTTTTCACTCAAGGACTTGGATATGATTCTTAGTTTCTCACTTTTGCGACTGAAGGATTCAATCATTTCCCCATAATAGGTGTGTGTGTCCAAGTCTATTATAAAGCCTACTTTGTGATCTCCATTTGTTATGTTATCCCTCAATCCCATGAATTCTGAGAGTTCTTCATCATTTTTGAATGTATCGAGAACTGGTGGTCCTCATTGGTCATAGTCGATCAGCTAGGGTTAGACTAAGTGGATCTCATGATTTGGATGGTCTGGTTCAAAGGAGATGGTGCTAATCATACACAGGGTGGTATCTTTGAATAACCTAGGTAGATTGGTCAAAGTATCTTCATTGTCACTACTAATATAGGGCTTAGTTATGAAGTTATGTGTATCTTCCCCTGTGACTATTGGTGAGTGTACTTGTACTAGTACTGGCTAAGGAGAAACATTAGTGGCTCTAATCAGAGGACCCCAGCCACGTATGGTTATTCTCAGAGTGGCACATCCAAGACCAGTTTTTGTTATGTGTCACGTCTCTGGCATGATAGGTATTATGAGCCCATTTTCATTTTGTCCCAATCTTTGATTTCGGTCGTAACCCATTGCAAGCATCATGTGTAGGCCCTTGCTTCTTTCATCCATTGGTAAATTAGCTACCAGTATTTCATCTTGATACAACATGTGAGATGGATCTGCTTCAATAACCTCATGACCAAGGTCTCCCCATCTTGTGAATTCGGGGTAGTTTTTAGGATAGGTTTGCAATGTGGAAGCTTGATTTTCCTATGGATGTCCCCGTGATCTAGGAGATTGTGGTAACTCTCTTATCACAAAAGCATTGTTAGGGAGCTTGTAGCTTCCACAACGGTCCTCCTGGATGATGAGCTTGATATCGGAGATGGTGGGGATGGCGGGGATGGCAAGTGTCTTTATCACAGAAGTGGACGCGAGAGTGGCGGGGTCAATGTATGGTGTGGATGGGCCTTCATCATTCTTTGGCACTTGGGGGATTTTGTAATACTTGGCTTCAAGATTCTTTTAGTATGAAAACAGCTCAAGATCTCCATGGACGGTAACCTCTTGTCCATTATGTGTAAATTTCACACATTGGTGGAAGGTTGATGCTACGGCTTTCATTGCATGAATCCATGGGCATCCCAGGAGGATATTGTATGGAAATTTGAGGTCCAAGACCTGACATGTGGTTTCCATAAGTGTTGACCCTACTTGGATAGGGAGCTTAATCATGCCTTAAGACACCCTTTCTTGGTCATCATATGCTCTTATTGTTATGCCCTTTCCTTTGTCGATAGAATCTTCTGATATTTTCAACTGCTTGATGAGGCTAAGAGAACAGATGTTTAAACCTGCACCTCCATCCACCAAGACCCTTTTGATTTTTCTTTTGTTGAAAATGGCTTCTAAGTGAAGTGCACAGTTGTGAGATGGTTGGGCAAAAAAATCTTGGTCAGAGAATGTAAGGAGATTAGGCGTTATGATATTTCCGACCATAGCTTGGAATTTCTTCACATCGAGATCTGCGGGGACAGTGGATGAGGCTAATGCTTCCTCAAGGATCTTTTTATGCGCTAATTATATTTTTAAGAACTCCATGATGGATATGTGTGTCGGTGTTCTCTTGAGTTGTTCTACAACATTGTAGGTATACGGAACGACTCTAGATGAAGGGACTTTGTTAGGTTGGGATGATCCTGCAATGGTGACTTTAACACTTCTTGTGGTGACTCCACAATATTTGGCATGGGTGCCCTTGATGGTGATGACCATGCAGTCCTCATTTAGGGAGGAAACGGTCATTTCATACACATTATTTACACTACCCTTCCCTTTATCATTTTTATTCCCTTTGTTGCCATGATTTGACATCGGATTCGTGTAGATTTTAAGGTCCTGATTTCTAGTAGGTTGTTCCACATTTATGATTTTCTTGTCAATGAGATCTTGGATGATGTTTTTGAGTCTCATGCAATTGTTTGTGGTGTGACCTTTTATTTTGTGAAATTTGAAAAGTTGATTCTCGTTGTACCAAGGGGGTTTGACATCGGGTTCTTGGTAATTTTCGAATGTGGGAGGTTTGATGAGATTTTCGTCAATCAATTTTTTCATTATGTCCTCCAATGGTTCCCCCAAAATGGCGTATTTGTGTTTTGGATAACTTTTGCACTAGGGTGGTCCTCTTTGATCATTGAGGTTATTGATGGTAGGGTTGTTGTTGGCTTGGTATGTGGTGTGATGAGTGTTTTGGCGTTGTGATTGGATTTGCGGTGCGGGTGTATGTTGGTGAGGACCACTAATGACCACCTTGGCATCAACGACACCATCATTAGTAACGTTCTTGTGTCTTTCCCATGTTCAGGGCTTATCATTGTAATTTGATGGTGGGCGGTTGTTTTGTTGTTCATGGTATGACATTGATTCGACGAGTTGAGTCACAAGGGCTCTTTTGATGCTAAGCGCCTTGGAGATCAATTGCTCATATGTGGTGATTCCCTGAACCTTGAGGTGGAATGCTAAGTGGCTTTCAAGGTTGGCGATGATTGTGCAGATTTGTTCTTTTGGCATGGTCCACTTGCTCTGATTAGCCTTAGATCACCATCGTTGAAGGAATGAGGCAAAAGACTCATTCTTCCCTTGTTTTAGAGCCGATAATTCTTTGAGACTGACATCCATTGCAATGTTACATGCGTAATTCCTAATGAATGCATCTCTAATTTCTTCGAATGTTCTAATGCCTGAAGGTAAGCGAGAGAACCATTCTATAGCAGGACCTACCAAGCTTCTAGGGAATAGCTGCATCAGATAAGTATCGTCATATGTGACCTCCATACAATGAACCTGGAATTCCCTGATGTGATCTTCAGGGTTTCCCATCCCTCGATATTTGTTGAATTTGAGGATTTCAAATCCCTTAGGGAATGGTTTCATCTCTAAGCTCCTATCAAATGGATAGGGACACAAGTTGCTTAGCGCTTTGGTTGTCCGCCCCGATTGAAGGTTGAGCACTTGTTGCAAGAGAAACCTGAGTTGTGTTGTCACATCATTCTGGGGATCAGGGGGTGGGATGAAAGTGTTTTGAGGTGTTTGAATTGTGGTTTGGATAGATGGGTTGTTTGGTGCGTTGTTTGATGGTATCTGCATGTTCTGTCGAGCGAAGTAGGCTTCTACTTGCTTTTGTATGAACGATGTCTGTTGTTGATCTTGTTGTTGTTGCACTTGTTGCTGCTCCAAAAATGCTTATTGTTGGGCTTGCTTTTGTGTTTGTTGTTGTTCCAACAACACTTGTTGTTGGGCTGCTAATTTTGCTGCTTCTTGTTGCTCTTGGTATTGCCTCAATGCTTGTTGATATGCCTGCAATTGCGCTGCTTGTGCAAGAAGTTGTACTTGTGCTTGTGCTTGCTGTGTTTGATATTGAGCTTGCGCTTGCGCTTGGGCTTGAGCTTGTACTGCTTGTGCTTGTGCAGCTTGTTCCTATAATAAAATTTGTGCTTGCATGACCCTTTGTGCTTGCAATGCTTGTGTGGCTTGGGCGGCTTGTTGTTGTTGCTATTGTAATAAAGCTTGAGCTTGCGCGGCTTGTTGCGCTTGTATTGCGGCTTGTGCGGCTTTAGCAGCTTGTACAACTTGAGCAGCTTGTTGCACGGCCTTTTGTTTCTAGACTTGTTGGTATCCTCTTTGGAAAGTAGCTTGCAATGTTGCATCATATTGATTTGATGTGGTGAAAGTTGGTGGTGGTGGAGGTGGTGGTGGATTTGGAATGGTGGTAGATGATGATGTTGTGTTGATGTTTTGGGTGTTGGATAGTGGTATTGATGTGATATTAGGGGTGTTTTTGATGATGTTTCCATTTCTTGTGTGTTTATCATTTGTTGTTGCGATATCAACAATAATTTTTGAGTGTTTGGTGCAATGCTTTGATTGATGGTTGGGATATAGGTTTGATTGATACCCGGTAGGGGAGGAAGCCCTAAACCGAGGAGTGATGTAGATGATAATGGTAATGGTGGAAGGAGTGGAAATGTAAGGGGTGTGAGTTGTTGTGAAAACATCGTGGTGTCGAATAAGCCCCCTAGTCTGAACGTATCTCCCTCTTCTTGTGAATTTGTGAGAAGAGGTGTTTAAGGATTTGCGTGAAAGAATGATGACAATGGATCATGATGGAATGTGAGAGGAGCATTTTTGTGTAATGGGTTTTTGGGTATGTTTTTCTCCAAAGTGGTGTTTGCGTCTAAACTTTGATTATTAACAAGGGGATGTGATTGAAGAGCATTGAGGAATGTGTTTCCCTTGTTGACATTTGGTTGGGTTGGAGCAAACGATGTTGTGATTTGTGGAATGTTTTGTGTGACATTTTGGGATGGAGGTGTGGATGAAATGGGAATGGTGGATGAGATTGGAGGAAATGATGTCTCCACTATAGTACTTACATCAAAATCCGAAGGCAACTTGGCCCCTTGTTTTGCTAGTTCAAGCATGTACAACGAAGGGTTGAGTCTCATCATGATGTTGATGATTCGATGATTATGTGGATTTTGGAGCATTTCTATCATTTCCTCGCGAGACATTCCAAACGTAGGGTCCTCTCCTTGGTTTTCTTCTTGCAGATTTTGCGATGATGAGAGGATCAATGGATTGCTTGATTCTTTTGGATTCATTTCTGCATTAGTTTGCTAAAGATCGCGAAGCCGGGTGTTTTCCTTGTTGGCTTCCATACTCTTCTTGTATTGAGATCTTGTTTGGACCATAAAAAAAGGATCAAGAATATGGGAGATGAAATCTCTTGATTCTTTAGATTGATCTCTATTTTATGTCCCAAAGTGAAAGTTTTTAGGATGCTTTTGAGGATCAAAGGTGATGATATGATGATGATACTAGGGATGGATGATATGGATGCTTTTGGCTTTTGATAAATCTTGAAATGAGACACTAGGATTTTTAGGACTTTGGATTTTGATTTTGGATTTTGAGATTTTGAGATTTTGTCCTTGATTTTGATTTGGATTTAAGATTTGAACAAAAACCTAAGATGTTGGATGATGATCTAAGGGACAACTTTTTCCAAAGGATGATAATTTGAATATGTGTGAGGAGAAGGATGCATCTACCCACACCTATTCAAACAAGATTATTGTTTCACTAAGCATATGGAGAAGGATTCATCTACATACACTAAATAGACAAGATGATATTGATAACTTTGACTAAGCATATAGAAAAAGGATGCATTTACACATACCTAGCCAATAGATTGTTTTTGATAAATGTTTTCAAGGATTTTTTGTCTCAAGTAATGATGATTTTGATTTTTCCATAAAACTGAAATTATCAGGATGATTTTAAGATTTTCAAAAAGGTGATGATGAGATGGATTTTGTTTTGATGTTTTGGGTGGATGGATGAAAAATATTTTGATAATGTTTTGATCCTAAGATGACCCTAAAAAGGACACTTTGTTTACCTAGATCTAGGTATTGAAGAGCATGCAAATGCTTCCTAATGACCTTTGTAACCAAGAAATAATTTCATTTGAACATTCATTTTTGGATTTTCAATCAATGATTTGTGCTTTGGGATTTGGAGTCTTCAACACATATGAAAGTTCATTTTGCTTAGCTTTGCTTAATGCCTTTATTTTACCAAAAACACTTTTTTCAATTAGGTTATCAAACTAAGATGTCCTATGTCTTAATTTCTTCAAACCCCACAAGATATGTTATGTGGAAATTTATTGAACTTAAGGAAAAGGGTTTCCCTATTGTTTACTTAAGGAGACAAATTGAGATCTAATCCAATGCTTAGAAACCTCTAAGGATGTGAATCCCAAGGGAAAGCAATAACATATGGATTGTGTCAATGGTATTTGTCTTCAAAAGAGTTTGAAATTTGGATGATGTTAAGTGTTTGTTTTCATGATGTTTTCGATCAAGCAATGCATTTTGTAACCCAAGAATAAGTACAATCTAATGGATGTGTAAGATAATATTTTTTGGATTCCCACTTGGACAAGTCCAGCTATGCCTATCTCTAGAGGATGGTTAGATGCTTGACCCCACTGGCTCCCCTCCACGACACTCACTTATACGGGGCAGCTAAGCATCAACACCCATGAAACTCCCATGGAATGCTTTCCATCTCTACTAGAGGCTGTAAAAGTGTGGGGTGGCTTGAGACAACACTCTTGCAACAAATAGATAAAGTTTTGGCAAATTCTAGCACATGGGTTTTAGTAAGGACTTTGTTAAGTAGGAGTTGACTAGCGTGGCAAGAGTCCCCTTCGGATCCATTTTCAAAGTCAACCGCGTATTAAGGCGTTTCTTCCAATATCCCACATTTATCAGTTGGAAATACTCTTGTAGCTTTAGAGTGTACCCGGTTAGATCATTCAACTTGGGTATTACTTTTTCCCCAAAGTGACCCTCCTAGGATAAACAAAAGTGAATGAAGAACAATATTAAGTAAGTTGATCAATCCCTTGTTGGCAACAAAGGGAGAGAGAATGCTTAACAAAGTCCCCCCACTCACACACTAAGCACAATAGTTTGTTTAATTTTAGAAAGCCCAAATCAAAGTGTAAGAGTGATTGCTTTGTCTTAACCCAAACTCATGGAAAGGCAGTAGTTATCTTGATGTTCTTGAACAGAGATAACTCTTTTGATATTAGTATGTAATTGAGTAACATCATAATTTGTACTGGCAATATCATTTGACAGTGTTCCACAAAAATGTTCAATATTTTTCATTACAGAGAAATGCTTTTGCTGATCTTCAGAAATAATATCAATCTTATTTATAGTATCTACAGAAGTATCTACAGATTGTCTGACATCAATTGCTATGTCATCAATATTGTCTTGTGCAGAAGCTAACCATTGAGATACCCAATTTCTTTGTGCTTCTGAATTCTTTTGCTTCCTTCCCAGATCTGTATGAATCTTGGATTCATATCTTCCCCAATGATTTTTATCGGGATTTATCTGCATAAATCCGTCTGAAGGGGGCCATCTTCCTGGTTCAATGCTAATTATTTCCTGTTCTTGATGGTTAATTTCCATCTTGTATTTATGTTTTCTTTCAGTTTCTGCTCTAGGAAGTTTATTTTTGAGAGGTCTTTCTCTCATCATGCATCCTTTCTCACCCATCTTTGTGAGTTTGATCCCTTTCCCTTTTTTATCAGACTGGTTGTCTGATTTCGAGGTCAAAGCTAATCTTTGGCTGACTTGTCTAGCCAACTTATCTATTAGTTCAGGATCTTCTAAAGAATGAGAAGAATGTATTTGCTTATAGCGGGGAAACTGAGAAGATTCAATATTTTCTTCAGGATTGAAATCAAGGAATGGCTTATTTGAAGTAGTTGGGAAGTGTTTTGACATAGAAAATGATTTTGACAAGCGAGGTGCAGAGTAAGATGTTGAAGGAGTCTCAAGTTGAACAAACAATGGCTGTCGATCAGGGAGACTCTGGAGGTCAATGCTTGCTAATCTTCTACTCTGTACTCGAGGTTTTTCAGAAAATAACCGAGTAGAAGGTAATGGAAGGTTTTGGAAGGATGGTTGGGTTCTATGGATTTGTTGTTCAATTATAGGGAATCCTATATCAAATCCAGTTGCATCTATATGCCTTCCATGGCTGTCTACATTTGCATTAGCCTCAGTATAACTGACACCTGCTGGGAATTTAGAAGGAGGAAAAATAGTATTTAACAATCTATATACACAACGACCACCAACAGTCGCATAAACCGACTCAGGCTGCAAAACTACTCCTTTAACTTGCAATAATAAACAGAAAGCAGACTGTACATATTTATCATTCAGATTGATGGTGAAATTAGGACGGACTGACATTAAAGCATCACCACCTTTTTCTTCATCAGTAGATTTTATCAATCTACCTTTAAACTGTGCTATCACAGCTTGATCCCAAACAGTACACCGTGTATCAATAAGGGTTGCAAAATATTCTGCTCCTATATCAAAGTTAAAGTGTGGATGAAGGATTATATCAACTAATGAGAAGTGGACATGAAAGTATCCTTTTTCCTTCCATCGTTTAATATCATCTGATAATAGAAATGGTAAATATACTGGACATATTCCAACTCCAGAAACTCTAAGGCTTATCTCTGATTGCCTAACAGAATGCATTACTTTTGCTTTTATGCCTTTCTCAGGATATAAATATGAGATTTTTATATCTGGAAACTTAAAATTGCCTTTATCATCTATCAATTCATCTTTATCTTGGAAATAGTTATGAATCACATTCGAAAGAGAACTACTTGCATTCATTGAGCGCTGACTTTCCATTATGGAGGGATAAACTTACTTGGAAGCTTTGAATCCTTTCACTGCTACAATTTCTGACTTACTGCTCACCCTTGGCGCCTATCCTTCGGCTAAAGCGGGATTTACGGTCTTACTGCAGGTCCACAGTTACTCACGATAGCTCCAATACAGAATATTAGCTCCAGAAGACTTACAATGGGGGTTAACCAACTCAATGAGGCAAAGCTATTTTCAGAATGACAATAATAACCACAACAAAGATAGCAATGAACATTCCAGCTTTAAGACATAAACTGAATCCAGATGGGCAATATGGTTCTCTCAGAGTATTTATGACTTGTGATTCAAGTTCAAGAGAAACTGGCATGATTTAGTTCTGTAACTAGGCTCTGATACCAATTTTCAGAATGACTAATCAAGAGTTCTGGAAGAAAAAATGATAGATACCAAATCCAATAACACAGATTGCACAGAATAAACAGAATAGAAATAGGCAAACTTTGCATTCAAAACTTGTTCCACTATGAAAACTCATTACAATATAATCAGATTCTTTGTCCATTTATTGCATAGCTTTGTGGTAGATCAGTCTTTTCTTTCCAAAAACATGTTGGGATTGCATTAGTTTTAGCTAATGATCTTGATGATCCTGTATCCACAAAAGCATCTAATGGAATCTTTTTATATCCATGAAAACATAGATTTATTCTGATATAATTTCCATTATTTGCAAGCAATAAAGAGCAATGTTTTTCTCTTTTGTCAAAGGGGACGAAAGGGTTACTTTCCTCATTGCCGCTGCTATTTTCTGCTGACTGTACTTCTGATTGTTCTTGGTCTGCTTTAAAGAGAATGTCTTTAATTTCTCCCACCTCTGCAGAAAGATTTCTGATTGCTTTCTGTTGATCTTTTAAGAATCTTTTAAGATCACTAACATCATTGAGTAAAAGATCAAATTTCTTAAAAATTGCGATAATATCTGAATCTACAGAAGAATGCTTATGAGGATGGGAAGAAGAACTTTCCTTTTTCTCTTTTCTTTGCCATGGTGGTATTTTATACCCATGGTCTATATTTTTAGAGCGATGAGCAGAGGGCTTTGAGTGTATTTTAAGCTACTTTTCTGCATCAATTTTTTCTTGCTCTAACTGTTTCATTTTGGCTAAATGCTGATGTACTGCTCTTCTTCTTTCATCTCTTGTGCTAGCTATTTTGTAGGGGTCTTTAGATTTTTCAATCTGAATCTTTGTATTGAGATCTCCAATGGTTGCTTTTAATAATGTTACCAAAAAATCTTCATCTGATTCTGAACTTGGTTCTGAATCACCGCTGATGGAAGATAATTTTCTTCTATCTTTAGATCTCATCATAAAATGAGAGTCAGGGACAATTTCTACAAGCTCATATAAATCTGTTAGCTGATCAGTATATTGTACAATATCCCACTCTGGATTTTCCTTTTCAAAGCAAGCATAAATCTTTGTTCCAGGGTTTAATTTCTTGGGACAATTTGTTGCATAATGGGGTCCATTGCATATGAAACATTTGACCCTTTTATTTGAAGAATTATTTCTTCTTTTTAATAACCAAGGAGGGTTATTAGATTTCCTTTTTTGATAAGGAATTTCCTTGTAATGCCTTTTCTTACTGTACCTACCATGTTTATTTCTTTTGAAAGTAAATTCTCCATCATGGTAATGTCTTTTCTTTTTAGAACATTTATGGCATCTGCAGTTCTGTCCACAACCTCTTTTCTTAAAATCTTTGAGTTGTTGAAAATATTTTAACTGGTTGATTGGAGGAAGATTACAAAATTCCTTCAGATTACAAGTATAGTTATATTCATCTTTGTTCAATTGTAATGCTCCTAAGAGACATTGTTTTTCTAACTTGTATCTGATCAATCTTCTTAATGTAGGAAAACTGACATCATCAAGAACTTGTTTTTCTTTTCTGATGATATAATCTTGTGCCCAAGCACCTAAGCCACATGGTAATGAATTTAAGTAATACTGCTTTGTAGTAAGATCATGCATCTTGTTAGCAGCTACCATGTATGATTCAAACATACAGTTGTAACCATCAAATTTTGCCAAATTTTTTAACTTCATTGACTGAAGTATTTTGTTTGCTTCAACTGCTTGATTAGATATATCATCACAAAATAATTATGTTAATAACCATTTGAATTCATCAAATCCGGCTTGAAAGATATCATCTTTTCCTAAGTTTTTAAGATCAACCAAAACAGGATCTGTAGGTTGTGTAGGAATGACTTTAGGCATAGGTCCAACATCTGGGAGATTATTCCACCAGTTGCGTAGCTTTCCTGTCATTAACCTGACTGCATACAGGACTTTTCCTGGTTCTGTCCATGTACCGCCTCTCTCAAAGAGATTTTCTAATGTATCTGACCATGTGCAAAGGGCTTCATAAGGATTGACCAATTTATCTATATTCAAAATATAACCACTAGATGCATAAGGACGCATCTGTTCAGGTCTCAGATTTTCACTGACTGGCTCTTGCATTTCTATATCCATGGAGAGTCTATTAAGGGTTTCCCATGGTTCCTGGTCATTCATTTGCTGGTAATTGGACAAATCTAGAAGGTGTAAAGGATCCTCATCATCAGTATTTACAGAGGATAAATGGTCAATGGAATTAGTAATTTCAGTATCAGATAGAGAAAATTCTGAGTCTTTAGTGGCAAAGACTGGTTCATCCATATAAACAGGTTCTTCTATATCAGTGTCAACACCAATTTCTTGTAACCAATCTTTCTGAGTATCCTCATGATCTGGTACTGAAGTGCACTTTTCTTTTCCTACTGAAGTATGCTCCTTTGGGGGCAAGAATATATGTAAAGACTTCTTTTTTGAAGAAGTAGAAGAAGTGGCATCTTTGGATGACTTTTTTCTCTGTACTAGAACCTTTTGCTTTTGTGAAGAGTCAGAGGTCTTCTTTGGTTCTGTTTCTTCTTCATTAGAACTACTATCTTTACCAGTTTGTGTTACTCTAATCTTTTTTGCATATAATCTGACCTTTTCCAATTTCTTAGAAATATTGGATAAAAGAATACTTTTCTCATCAGCATCATCTTTTCTAGATGTTTCATTATTTTGCTGATTTCCATATATATGGGTCAGATAGTTATCTTGATGTTCTTGAACAGAGATAATTCTTTTGACATTAGTATGTAGTTGAGTAACATCATAATTTGTACTGGCAATATCATTTGACAGTGTTCCACAAAAATGTTCAACATTTTTCATCACAGAGAAATGCTTTTGCTGATCTTCAGAAATGATATCAATCTTATTTACAGTATCTACAGAAGTTTCTACACATTGTCTGACATCAATTGCTATGTCATCAATATTATCTTGCGCAGAAGCTAACCATTGAGATACCCAATTTCTTTGTGCTTCTGAATTCTTTTGCTTTCTTCCCAAATCTGTATGAATCTTTGATTCATATCTTCCCCAATGATTTTTATCAGGATTTATTTGTATAAATCTGTCTGAAGGGGGCCATCTTCCTGGTTCAATGCTAATTATTTCCTGTTCTTGATGGTTAATTTCCATCTTATACTTATGCTTCTTTTCAGTTTCTGCTCTAGGTAGTTTATTTTTGAGAGGTCTTTCCCTCATCATACATCCTTTCTCACCCATCTTTGTGAGTTTAATTCCTTTCCCTTTTTTATCAGACTGGTTGTCCGATTTTGAGGTTAAAGCTAATCTTTGGCTGACTTGTCTAGCCAACTTGTCGATTAGTTCGGGGTCTTCTAAAGTAGAATGTATTTGCTTATACCTGGGAAACTGAGAAGATTCAATATTTTCTTCAGGATTGAAATCAAGGAATGGCTTATTTGAAGTAGTCGGGAAATGTTTTGACATAGAAAATGATTTTGACAAACGAGGTGCAGAGTAAGATGTTGTAGGAGTCTCAGGCTGGACAAACAATTGTTGATTAGGGAGACTCTGGAGGTCAATGCTTGATAATCTTCTACTTTGTACTCTGGGTCTTTCAGAAAATAACCGAGTAGAAGGTACTGGAAGATTTTGGAATGATGGTTGAGATTTATGGATTTGTTGTTCAATTATAGGGAATCCTATATCAAATCCAGTTGCATCTATATGTCTTCCATGGCTGTCTACATTTGCATTAGCCTCAGTATAACTCACACCTGCTGGGAATCTAGAAGGAGGGAAAACAGTATTTAATAACCTATATACACAACGACCACCAACAGTCGCATAAACTGACTCAGGCTGTAAAACTACTCCTTTAACTTGCAATAATAAACAGAAAGTAGACTGTACATATTTATCATTTAGATTGATGGTGAAATTAGGACGGACTGACATTAAAGCATCACCACCTTTTTCTTCATCAGTAGATTTTATCAATCTACCTTTAAACTGTGCTATGACAGCTTGATCCCAAACAGTACACCGAGTATCAATAAGGGTTGCAAAATATTTTGCTCCTATATCAAAGTTAAAGTGTGGATGAAGAATTATATCAACTAATGAGAAGTGGACATGAAAATATCCTTTTTCTTTCCATCGTTTAATATCATCTGATAGTAGAAATGGTACATATACTGGACATATTCCAACTCCAGAAACTCTAAGGTTTATCTCTGATTGCCTTACATAATGCATTACTTTTGCTTTTATGCCTTTTTCAGGATATAAATCTGAGATCTTTATATTTGGAAACTTAAAATTGCCTTTTTCATCTATCAATTCATCTTTATCTTGAAAATAGTTATGAATCACACTTGAAAGAGAGCTACTTGCATTCATTGAGCGCTGACTTGCCATAATGGAGGAATAGACTTACTTGGAAGCTTTAAATCCTTTCGCTGCTACAATTTCTGACTTACTGCTCACCCTTGGCGCCTGTCCTTCGGCTAAAACGGGATTTACGGTCTTACTGCAGGTCTACAGTTACTCGCGATAGCTCCAATACAGAATACTAGCTCCATAAGACTTACAATGGGGTTTAACCAACTCAATGAGGCAAAGCTATTTTCAGAATGACTATAATAACCACAACAAAGATAGTAATGAACATTCCAGCTTTTAAGCATAAACTGAATCCAGATGAACAATATGGTTCTCTCAGAGTTTTTATAACTTGCGATTCAAGTTCAAGAGATAGGCATGAATGGCAAACTTTGAAATATAAATTAGGTAGGCTACGATACCAATTTGGGTGTCTACAAAATGAAATTGTCTAACAAAGTTAAAGCAAAATGATAGATGCCAAATCGGTAATACGGACTACACCGGAGTACACGAGGAATAGGAATAGGCAGAATTTTACAGTAAAGGCTTGTTCCACTATGAAACTCATTACAAATACCAAATGATTCTGATCATCGAGATGCTTTATAGGTGTAGGAAGGCATAAGTCGATAGCCTAGACTCTTCACAAGACTCATCCAAAGTCCGACTCGTTATTATTAGAAGCGTCTCCGAGGTCCTTTTATAGCAAAAGACTGATTCCATCGGAGCGGAACTTTAACCTTCTACCTATAATTTTTTGAAATCCGTCAATAGAAGAGTGCCAACAAAAAGCATCTTATCCGTATCACCACCATAAGGGTAGGTGCATGAACAAAGATAAGAACCAACCGACAAGAATTCCTGTAGCCATTATAAAAGGCGTGAACAAGGAATCTTCAACAACCGTGATTAGGACTCGTGTCATGTACACGATGACTTTACACCCAAAAGTCATTATGGGTTATGCTTTTTTGTGAATAGGTAGCATCCTATTTGTCACGTCTTAACATGGGTGACATCACGGCATAGACAAGCCCATATGCTAGCTTCCAAAGGGAATAGGATCTAAAAGATCATCAGGAAGCTCTGAACAAGCTTTTTCCCAATCTTCCTCAGTGGCGCTGAAGGCATGATCAATCTGCACCATGTAGTCATTTGAATAAGCAATATCCTTTTCAATTCTTGTTGCAAGTAAAGCTGGTCGGAGAGTGATCTCACAGTTCTGTATCTTCACTTCAGCTTTCCAGTTCTGTTCTAAAGGATAATACTCGATCCTGGGAAACCAATAACCATTATGAGGATAAGTTTGAAGGTAGTCTATAAGACTTTCACAAATTGTCTGAGAAAAACCAAGATGTAAAAGATTAAAGAATTCTTCCATATCTTGATTAAATCTGCCACCAACTAAATCAGCATAATCTTCAAAATTGTCCTGGTGTAAAGAGATGCGAGTTACAAAGCCGAACTTTATTAATTTCAACAAATTCATTTTGCTTCTTTTAGACCAATTCATACCAAACAATCCTTTAATTCTGATATGAATCATCTGTCTTCCACACTAGTAACTGATTGGGGCAAATTCCATTCCAATTTCTTTTTTGAAGTCATCTTCCTCATCAGGATCTAGAATAACATGATGAAATTGATATTCAATATGTCTTCTGAGATATGTTAGCCACCTATTTAGAAAATATGTTTCTAATAAGATAATAATAATATCTTTAGGAAGTGAAGGGAGGATTTGAATATTCCCCTGGCCGAAATTTGCAATATACATAGCTATTCCATCTGGTCTGTAATATTCACATCCTTGGAATTCAAGATCAGTATAGATGGAACATGCCATTTCTCTAGTAAGAGTATCTGCAAGAGGATTGAGCTCACCTTTTATCCATTCAATGTTAAAATCATAACCTTGGAACTCGAAATACCATCTAGCAATTCTACCTTGAGCAATGTCTTCATCAGGTTTCTTTGTAAGCAGATTTCTCATTGGCTGGCTGTCTGTGCGAACAATAAAATGCACTGGTTTTAAGAAAATCTTAAATTTTTTGATGACATTTTTTACTGCTAAGAGCTCTTTCTCATATATGTGATATCTTGTCTGAGTGTCTGTGAATGTACCGGATCTGTATCCACATATATGCTTACTAGATTCTTCTTCTTGAATTAGAACAGCTGACCATGTTTTATCAGAAGCATCCGTATATAAATATAATGGAAGATTTTCTACTGGATTTTGGAGTGCCGGAAGATTTTGGCATTTTGCTTTAATCCGTTGAAGTGCTTCTGTTGCATTATCAGACCATTGTTCTGTGTTGTCTTTAAGATGGTGTTGGATCATTCTTCTGTCTTCAGCTAATCCTTTGTAAAATGGTGAAAGATAATTGAGACAACCTAAAAATCTTTGAATCTGTTTTTTGTCAGTTAAAATATCTGGAAATTTTTGAATTCTGACAAGAATATGAGGTTGCAACATTACCTTTCCATTTTGAAGATGCAATCCTAAGAAATCAATTTCTGAGGTACCAATTACCATTTTCTTTGCTGTTAAACAGATACCATGTTTTTTGATGGCTTGGTATAATGCATCTAGATGCTGCAAGTGATCATCTATAGAATCTGAAAATAATAGTATATCATCTATATAAACAACACAAAATTCTTTTAAATGTCTAAGTGCCTGATCCATTCTGTGCTGAAAATAAGCTGGTGCAGTGCTAAGACCAAATGGCATGACATTCCATTCATACAAT